>UELX01005844.1:0-12466 GCA_900480035.1 Eupelmus urozonus | reverse complement strand
TAGTAATTCAAAACAAATTTAGTAGGTTAAAGATATCAGATACTACTAAAAAAACTACTTTTTCTAAAAATGTAGTATATTTTTATCTGTACAAAAAGCAGGAAATTCTTCTCAATCTTGTAAAATTTAAAATTTTATAAAATATACATTTTTTATATGTGATTTTTAAGTTTTAAATTTAAAAATTATAAATACATTATAAAATACATGTATGTAACAAACTATTATAATATTTACTATTTATAAATAATATAAAAAATGGCAAGTAAAAATATAAAAAAACGCGATAGTCAATCCATAAGTTCGTACTACAATAAATCAAAGAATATGTATGGCAAATTTTTAATAGACTCTCTGATTGCTATTTTATTATCATCGAATAAATAATTCCAAGAGTAATTACAATAAACCTAAATTTCTAGAGATTAAATAAATTACAATTTTGAAAAGACCAAATTTAAATAAATTTAATGATTATGACGAAATTAAAATAAATTTATAAACCAAAGTAAGCAATTGATGTAATGACACACGTGGATAGATCTAATAACAAAGCTAAATTAGTATAATTGTAGTTCAAGCCTATTGGCTTTAACCGATAAATATCGCGTCAGTGCTAAACAGATTCAATTTTATATTAATTAAAATTTGCATACAAGGTGACCAGATTTGATATCAATATAGTAGATTGGATAATACAACAGATTTATAAAGTTAAATAATGGATGAGGCGTGAGAAGTGAACAATATATTATAAGATTAGTACTGCTGAACTCACTAAATAATTCCATTTTTACCGCAACCTAGTTAATATTAAAGAGAAAAGAGATAAATTTTTCTGAACTAATGAATAATGAAGCTCTCCGTTTCCTCTACAACGTCAAAACAGATCTTTTACAATATTCAATCTCGAACAAGCAGAAATAGAGGAAAAAAAGTAAAATCAAATATCGCTATCCACTTTCGATAAACGCGCTATAAAATAGAACAGCCAGAGCACTAGTTAAGGTCACTGTATGAGTCACTCTATCCAGAGAGAGAGAGAGAGAGAACACGCACAAAGTTGTTTCAGCTCTGGAATAGGAGGTAGGGCAGGGGGGAAGTGCAGAGACAACAATTGTGGTAAGCCGAGTAGGATAGACCGGGTGGTGGGCGTATACGCGGACGAGAATCGGAAGGCGGCGGAGGCGATAGAGAGATGATCCCAACTGTGCTGCACATCTATCTATACGTTAGCGTATATACGTATACTCGAGGCGTTTGCCACTTCAAAGCCATCCGCTTCCTTGCGTTACCATTGAGCCGCGGCATGGTTGATCAACTGACCCTCCCCCCTTTATGCGATAACAATGCCCTGCCTCCGCGATGTATGTACTGTATGAGCGGCTCTCCAATTGTGCAAAAATTTTATCGACCGAAAATCCACGAGTTTCGCAATTTGCTGGCGAATTTGTAGATGTAACCGCGGCGGACTTATTAGCATGCTCTGTAAGCGGAACGATATAATGGTAAGCTCTTTCAAAGGGTTCAGCGGCGAACGGAATTTTGGATCTTTTATGCCTTTTTTTGGCTTGTTGAGTTATTGGTACTTATTTTTTCAGTTAATTTTGACTTTTTATTTTTGCAGTTTTTTGTAGCTCGTTGAAGATAATTTCAATTTTAACTTTAAATATTAAGTTGTCATAATTTTAATAAATTTTTATGTTTAATATGTGTTTAAATACGTTCAAATTTTACTTAAACCGTTTGAATTATTCATTCATGATAATATTAATCAGAAAACTGATTAAAAAAATGAACATAAATTAGACAAACTATAGTTTTTAAATTAGAAAGATTTCAAATATTCTTTATATAATTTCTTTTAGTGAGATATTTTATTAAGTTATTAATTTTAATTAAATGTAAAGATAGCAAAGCATACATTTCCGTACAGAAATTTCCAAACGTTTAGAGAATCTGAATGTAAAATATAACGGTTTATATATCTTAAGGAAATTCTGGTTTATATATCGTGTGGATATTGTGAAAGGATGGAAATGAAAGCCATTCCCAAGTAGTTTTCAATAAACTACACTGCAATTGCAAAGTAGCCTTTTTCTATTTTTTATAAAACTGTGACAGAATTGAATTTTTCTTTCTGTCAAGTTTAAATTTAATCTGCGATAGTTTTTGAAAACACCATTCAAAAAGTAAAAAAATTTCATGTTACAGATTTTTTTCAAAAGTTTTCAAACGCGTATTTATGGAAGTTTCTGTAAGCACTTTTATCCCAGTTATAGTCGTTCGAAATTCAAGATTTAAAGTTAAACACATCTAAGCACTCGGAAATTTTCGAGCAAGAGTGTCTGTCAAAGAAACATTTTTAATAAAATATTCAAATACTTACAACGTGCAAAAACATTTTCGCCCATATAATTCAGCTAAATTTCAAAAGCAAATAAGTTAAAATCAAGCCGGCCCAAATAAGTAGTCCCCCAGACTAACTATCATCGAATTAAGGAAGCGCAAACGTAATAGAACGTGAAATATCTTATTTACTGAATCGTCGTCGTATATCCGCGCACAAAGTTTGTAGCAGCAATGTTTACGTGTGTCAGGGGGCACAGAGAGAGAGCCCGAGTGATTCAATGGGCCGGCGAAGTTGGCTGGGAACGTGCCTCGCTTGCCAGCAGTCTGAAGGGACAAGTGAATAAGTTAGAAATCAGGAGGACGGACGGAAGGTTCGGCTCATTGTTTACGTCAGGGATGAGGCCCAGAGACATGTATCTTGCTTCTAGCTTCTCTCTCTACCGAGGCCAACTTCCCTAACCGCGAGAAGTTGTGGAATCCGATCCCGAGTGTCTCGTGCCAGTCTACTGTGCTTACAGCCCAACACGATGCAAGCATTGTCTCTCTCTCTCTCTGGCGCCTTTCTATTTTCGTCTTATCAGCCGCGCTCGCGCGTCAAACTCGGGCGATAATTTAGCTCTACCTCGCGGGAGACTGCATAAATTTGCAAGATTAACGCGGGGCCGTCGCTCAAAAAGTTCGATGCAAATGAAGCGCGCGCAGGCGCGCTCTCCCTCTGGATAATATTATAATGTCCCAGCTTGAAAATTGGCGCGCGCGCGCGCCAAAGCGTCACGTGGCGCCGTACGAGCAGGCGCGTAGCTGCACTACTTGCCGCGCGGAGGCAGGCAAGCTTACAGCCCAGTAGATAAGGACGGCAGCGACTGCCGCATTGTTCTATAGACTTGAAAAGCGCGGCAGTCAGCTAGCGTTCCAAAAATCAGGAAAAATTCAAGCAGAAAATTAGACGCTCACCTGAATCATTGATGAATGCTGACAGGCGATGCGGAAGCTGTCCCCGGCTGATCCCTGCTTGGGGTAGACGTAGCCCCGCTGCTGGCAGCCGCCGTCGTACATTCAGCGCTCCAGGCAGCCTACCCCCTGGCTGCAGAGCTCGTCCGTCGACTCGAGAAGAGCAGCTCCCGGCGAAAAAGCTCACTCGGCGAAAAGTAAAATGAAAATAAAAAAAATAATCGCGTGCGCGCCGATCGGCTGCTTTTTTAGGCTCTGCCGAGCGTCGCTCTGCTCGGGATTGTCGCGCGGAGACCGGCCGCCATGTTTGCCAGCGCGGACGAGTTGCGCGCGTCGTCCTGCCCGATCGATGATTCCCCGGGCTCTGTCTTTCTCTCTCTCTCTTGCGCTGCGGTGCGAGCGCGCTCCTTTAATATGTACGTATGACGCCAGGTGCGGGGGTGGGGGAGCTTGCAGTGCGCCAGCGCGCTGAGCCTATATACGCGCTGCATATGCGAGCGGTCTTTTTTGCCGAAATGCTTAACGAATCGATGAATTGCCTACTCTTCTGCCCGGCGGTGTTTGCCTTTCGGATTTCGATTTATGGAAAAAGGGAGCCGTCCGACTTTTTTTTTGTTTTTGTAATTGCGTTAAAGCTCGCGCGGCGCTCGCTTTCTACTCGTTAGCGACGGACCAGTGCCCGGCCGGTGCGCGCTGTTATTTATTTATAAGCGTTAATTTTCGATCGAGGATTTTTGGGAAAGGGGCGGATAGTGGCTCGGAAGTCGCGGGGTATAGGTAAATTTTAATGAATATAAAAGCAAAAAGAGAGAGAGCTGGTGAACCGGGAATTCGTTCGATTGAATTTATCGCCGTTCCCGATTTCACTTGATTCAATAGTTAATTTAGCAAATGTTGATAAGCCGTATTCTGTTTGACGCGCAAACTGATTGTCTATTTGCCGACTGGCCACAATAAGTATATACTACCGCGTGGAGCTTCGTCTGTGACAGTATATTTTTACGGGTAATTTTATATTCTAAACTAGTGGTTAATTCAATTATATTTAAAAAAAGAAAGTTGTGTCATTTTACAATTAAAGTATAATTATGAATATTAATATGACCGAAAAGCATCACTCATATACGCTTACAATGATTTTGTTTCAAACTATGAGATGTATTTTTAAATATAAACTAAAATACGAATAAAACCACAGTGGAGCAGCTAACGCTCCAAAAAACTTGAGTTATGAATATTTTTGGCGTTATTTAAAGAAAAATCAAGAAAAGAGATTTCATAGAATACATAGAAATTCAATTAATAAAAAGCCTTAAAATTAATTTGAAAAATAAAATAATAAAATTAAAGAATGTGTATTTTAATTTTCTGTTTCTAAAATTAGGTATCTAAATTTAGCCCTGGAAAACAGTAAATCTGTATATTTTCATATGCTTCTACTTCTTTCAATTACGCGGTAGTGCACTGGTAAGTGGTTTCATTTATAATACAATAATAAGTTGCCAGTTTTTTGTTTTCTTAATTAAAATCTAAAATAGAATTACAAAAATTTAAAAATGCTTGACTTTATTCTAATTAGTTTACTTTGAACTTTCATTTAAAAGACTTTTACGTAAATAATGTTTGAAATATGTGCTTTATCTTTTATACATTTTAAAGCGAATAGGCCTTATCAAAGTAAACCCAATTAAAATTTAAAAATAACTTGTAAGCACTTCCGAAACATATTATTATAATAAATTTATCAAAAAAAAAATCAAAATATTTTTGATGTCACTTTTTCTATATAAAGTTTTTTAAATTTTACGGCAACATTTTTATAAACCATCATCTCTTAATACTTCAACTTACCGCACAAAATACTTTTATTGAAGATTCAGAACTATTAAAAAAATATTAAAAATATCAGATTTTTATTTATAGGTTTTATTAATTAGTATTGATCATCATATAATTTAAATGAAAGTCCAAACCGAGTTAAAACTTAAATATCTTTGTGTTTTAGCGGTATAAAAGAAATGTATTTTTTTCTCACTCGAGGCAAAGGAAATATGAAGTTTTACATTCCGAAGAAGTAAATTACCGGCAATGCTGTTTGTCGCGCCTGCAGAAACGAATCACCGAGTGAAAATGTATTCGGCAGAAGCGGCAGCGGCAGCGACTTACTCACGATTTGATTTATTTGCAAGACATTTCTCTTGCTCAGTATTTTCTACCGCTTTTTCAAAGACTTATAGAAACGCAGAAAAATACGCAGTTTCTCCGAATAGCAAAATAAAATATTCCCGCCTAGCGGTGTCATTCAAAACATCTGGAATAACACTATTAGAGGAAAGTTGCGTTTATTTAAATCCTCCTGAAAATCGAATTTGTAAGGTATTAGGAAAGGTTCAAGTTAGATAACAAAAATCTTGTAGATTGTTATAAAAGATATTTCTAGTAAATAAATTGCCAAGTTCTTTAATATTTTCTAATACTTTTGATAATTATATTTTTAATATTTTTAATACGAATTTTCCAAAGTTTAAAATTTTTAATTAGTCAATTAAAAACTCTTTTTAAGTTATAAAACAAAAAGTTTTGAAAATCGAAAAAACATTTTTTCAAATATAGATATACAGATATATTATTTATTAGACGTTTCACAGCAAAAAACAACATCAGAAATCGCCCTCTATTATGAAACACGTATTAACATTTATTAAAACATCGATTCAAGTACGTATAAAACCTTTTTGTCCTTTTTAAAAAACGTTTTAAAAATTAAAGAAATCAATGCTTCAGTAAATTTCACACCCCAAACTCCCGATTCATCACAGACGATTCCTCACATCTCATTCTCTCCCCAAGACTCCATAAAAAGAACCGCGAACCTACTAATTATGAAGCCGCCATCGAGTGCTTGACGAGCCGATCGATCATCCTCCTCTCATTGAAATGTCTGATCCTGAGCTCGTCCAACTTCGGCCTGTCCGTCTCGCGCTGGGATTTCGATTTCCTGGACACAGCTCGGCGCGCCGTCGTCGTCGTCCTCGTGATGGATGGCGTCTTGGCCGGGCTGCGCTCCTGCAGCTGGCCGCTCCCCGACTGATTGCGGCTCCGCGCCGGCCGGCCTTTTTCCGCGCCGCTTGATCCGGCGCCGTTTCTCTTCTTAACGACGTGCCGATATACGAAATACAGTCGAAAGAGCGGAGGAAATAAAAAGTCGATAATTCTCAAAGAGGAAGCGAGCAAGAAAGGCCCGGGGGCTTTGTCCCTTTGCCGAGTGCAGTAAGCAGGGGGGTATGGAAAAAAGAGAAAGGGAAAGTTTAAAGTCTTGCTTTTTCTCCGGTTGAAGCTCCTGCAGTGATAGAGAGCGGGGGCAGAGCTTTGAGTCGAAATCGAGCGCATGATTCCCGAGCAGCGTGTAAGAAGCGAAAACAGACGTATGCGTACAGCTGAAGTACGGCGAAGTGGATGGAGAAGAGAAAGAGTGTCCGAATGCGCGAAGGAAGGGCATAAGACGCGGAGCGACGGCAAACACAGAGGGAGAAAAAGACAGGTGGCAGCAGAGTCGGGCTAAAAAAAATGTTAGTCTCACCTTTGAGTCGTCCTTGGTGATTTCCGCAACGCCGTCTCCGTCAGCCGGCTGCATGGAGCTTTGAGAGCTTGCGCTGCTGCTGCGCTTCTGCAAGCACAAAGAAATCAGTTTGCATGAGAGCGCACTGCTATAAATGCAGAGAGGGAGTAAAAGAGCCACGGGGAGCTTGCAGACACTTCGATTGTGATACGCGCCGAAAGTTGGCTTTCCGGTAATTGCGCGCTCCGCGATCCCCTGAATATATCTTTCAGGCTGCACTTATAACCGTTGGTGTATTGAAAAATCGATAAGTCGCGAGTGGGAGGCGCGGGGCGAGCCGGTATAATGGAAATTCCGTAATTGGCTTTTGAGAGCCCCATCAATAATTAATCGATTCTTTATTATAAGCCATTATGCGTGAGAATATGACGCTTCGAGAGCGCTATTTACGAATAAAATATTAAAATACATTCGATAGAGGATATCGGACGCGCCCAGCGAATATCAGCGCGTATTAAACTCTTAAAAGTGGCAAAAACGCGTCTCGCCGGGGGCAAGTCATTAAAAATCGGAGCGGCGAGCTTGCAAGCTCGGATTAAAAGCAGCGCGAAGGACGAAGACAAAGGGCCGGCAAATCGAAATGTAATTTGCCGGCAGGGCCGAGGTTATCCACGTGTGCCTCGAGTAAGCACGTATATAGCGCCATTTCGGCATCTCCGTCGGCGGTCGGGCGCGTGCGGTCTGAGAGGGCGGCCTGCGCGCTCGCTTTGTGCGTATAATTGAATTTACGTTCGGATAGTGCCGCTGACGCGCTCCTTCTCTTTGGCTGGCTCTCTTTATCTCGAGCTCCCTGGCGTCTCCTCGCTCCTTTCCTACTGCGCAGCGCGCTCCTCTATACTATCTCTCCGGTCGCCCCCTATCTGCCCACCTATCTTATGCACTTTGGCTATCTCCGAGAGCGAGAAATACCGATAGAAATGCTCTTTTACCTCCTTTTGCGCGACCCTCCTCCCTCTCAGTTTCCGCTATTGTACTCGCTGTCCCGCGCAAGCTCGTTTCCCAGCGCGACGAACTTTCAGCCTGAGCCCCATTCTTTTCCGGAGCTTTTATTTGTTTTATTCGCGCCCCAGACTCTAAACACTTTCGGGAAATAAAGATTCACTTTGGAAGTCGCATCTTAGATTTCTATACAGACGCGCGTGTATATATATACGTATATACTTATATATAGAAAAGCTTCCGCTGAAACGATCCAGCATGCATATGCAATTACGAGCTTCAGCGCGGTGTGTCAAGTGGCCGCCCGGGTACTTGGGAAAACTAATTATTTTCACCCGCGAGGCGACCTTTTTATATATTTCTATAGAGGCTCGGCCGCTTTATAAGAAGGTTTCCTTCTGTTTCTCGGCTCGTCGGCCAGGTGTGTAGAGTGGCCCGCTCGCAAGCTCCTAATTAGCACGCTACTCGCGCGCAGTCGTCGCCCTTACCGCCTCTCTCACCCTTCCGCGCGCTGATGAACTTGCCGCGCGCGCGCGCGGGAAAAACTAAGTTTACGCTGCTGGCACTTTTTCCCTGCCTCAACCAGAGACATTTCGTCACTCGGCTTTGCCCGCGAGAGCGGAAAATAAATGTTGAATTGCATGATTGCAAGCGATCCGAGCCGACTCTGCCTCGATAAATAAAGAGCTCGACGAATTACGCGATTATAAAAGCGAGTGTCTATTTGTATAGGGGACTAGAGTAGCGAAGAAAAAAGCGAAAGAGGCGGGTGCGGAAAAAAAGAAAGCTCGAGCCGGCGCGTAAAATGAAAGAGGAGCGAAGAAAGAAAATACGCTAGAGAAAGGCTTTCGGAATCGAATATACATAATGCCGGCGTGCAATTATCGTTAATTATGCTCGACGTCGTCTTCGAGATCAAAGCTACCCCCACTTTCTCCCCTCCCCCCTCTCTGTCTCTGTAGCCTGTTATTCAATTACAGAATTCCATTCGTCCCTTTACAGGTGCGAGAGCAAAGGGAGAGGGGCGTATATAGCATAGCGAGGAGAGAGAGAAGAGCCAAAGGAAAACGAGTACACGTCCATTAGCCGCCGGTGGTGTGGTTATGTCGCCCGTGTGAATCACAGGAGATACATGTATACGCGCTTTTGTCTCGCCGATCTTCCGTGTATGCTTCTATGTTTATTTATTATTCACGCCCGCTAAATCTACCGGCTTTTTTCTTCTATTCCCGGGGGCTGCTCTTTCTTTTTTCCCGCCAGTTTATTCAAATATACATCCCCAATTTTTCAACGCAAAGGTAATAACGAATGAAAGTCGGGCTCGCGGGCACGCGCTTATAAATAATCGTAGCGGCGCTCGAGCGTTTTAAATTAAAAGAAGCACTCTGGCAAACGAAAGAGAGAGAAAGAGAGAGAGTGGGAGGAGGGAAAAAAGCACAGTTTTTTTTCGCCGCGCGCACTCAATGAATCGACCTTTAAGCCATGCTTCCGTAATTGGCAATTAAATACCGATATCGTTCGACTGACTTTATACAAGCCAATTCGAATCGCAGGCGGAGGCCAGCGCGGATGATACCAATTTCTGGCCCCGAGTGTGCATTCCCAGTTGTTGCCTGCCGCTTCTATATACCCCCCCCCCTCTCTTTTACGAGGAGCGCGAATGTTACTCTCGCTTTAAAAACTCCCTTAGATTTATAAAGCGATCGATAAATGAGAGAGCTTTTCGCAGACTAAGCTTATATACTGTTTATACACAAACACTCGGGCCTCCCACACTCTCGGCCCCTCGGCTCTTATAAAGGTTATAGATAAAGTATTACCTTTTGCTTTTTTACAGCGGAGCTTATTCGCTGACGGTTCAGCGCGCTCACCGCGTCTCCGTATGACCTCCGCCTGACGAGGCATTCTCTCTGAAAAATATTTTTAAAAGCTTCGTTAGTAATACACCTTGCGCTAGTAACTCGCTTGCTTGTAAAACTTTGTATATTAAAAGCTATTTATCCGCTAATACAACTACTATATACGTAAATTAATACTATTTGTTGATACTCGAAACGGGCTTCGATATAATGGACAAAGTTTCGAGCTTTCAGAGAGCGGCTCGGTATATTTTAAGCCCGGTAAAACGATATTTTAGCGCGGTTAATAATTTATAATCGCTTAGCAATGAAATTCCAATTCTAATGACGCGCGGAAATTCGCGGCAAAAAGGCGAGCCTCTCCCACACACACACATCCCCGCGACGTTAATTATAATAAAATGCCAAGTTATTCGAAAAGGCGGAAGAAAAAAAAGCTATAGCAGAGGCAATTAACAGTTCACATGTAATTTGCAGATTGGCGAGCTGCCCTCCCTGCAAGACGATAAAAAGTAGAGAGAAAAAAAGTAGCCGGCATCATTAACGCGATCGCCCGGCCGGAAAGCTAGCCCCTCGGTCAAGAGCCGCTCTGAATTTAAGAAGGGCGGACATTAATTAAAGCGAAATAATTGTATGGACATTAGGTGTCGGAGGCCGCTGGAGCGGTCCGCTTCATTAAAGCTGGCGCGCGCGCGCTGCGACAAGTGGCGAAATTCTATTTGCGCTGCACCGCCAAGCGCAATTTATCGCCGGGCTGCTTCCGGGATTTGCTCTGCGAGCTTTAATGCTTTAGCCTTGGCTGCAGGCTCTCCTGCTGCAGGATGCCGCGAAAAACGATTGCCCGACTAATTAGTAATTATTAGCCGCTATGCTCCTGGAGCGCCTCTGGGTGGCTAGTGTGTTTGTGCGAGCTTTATCCTTATTGTCCGCTGAGACAGTTGTATATTTTTTCTCTGACTCTATCTCGCGCCTCTCGCTGCTGGGAGCTTATTTTTACGGCGCTCTTGGCTCTTAGATAATAATTATTACGAGTGCGCGAGGAATAATTTTATGGGAAGGTACGGTAGGGGGAAAGGTTAAGGAGTCGTAGTGGAGGAGAGGATAATAATTATTTCAGCTAAATTCATTGTTTGGATATTTTTATCAGGAAGATTTTAAATGATGTTGTTACTACTTTAACTGTAAAGCTTGATTAAATTCCAAGTTTTATAAGTTGTTATTTATTTTGTATAGATTTACAATGGTTGCAAATCCAAAATAAAACTTTTCATCAAAGCTGGTAAATTAATTAAATAATAAAATATACTCACTAGAAAATTGCTAGCAAACAAAAAGCTTTGCAAGATTGATATTATCGAGATATTAAAAGATTTTTTTTAGATTTTTAATAAAGCTTTAAAGGTATTGTTTAGGGTCTTGGAGATAACTAACTTTTTTCACTTGTTTTATCCATTACAGTTCAAGCAATTTTTTTAAAATTCAGTTATTTTGCTACATAAATATTTAATAAAATAATAATAAGTTGACTTGCTATTTTTGTTTGAAATCCCCTGTTATTTTAAAATACGGTGCAAAATCGAAGAACGAGCTTCAAGCAAGATCAGACCATACCGTATCGTATACAGTTATTGAATGTATTCAATAAGAATATTTACCATTTAAACAAGATGGTTACTAAATAAAAAAAGAAAATATAAAATTTAGCTAATTTATTATAGAAATTAATTCTCTTGCTACAATTAACTAGCAAAAAATACAAATAGTAATAAAATGTCGGGAGCTGAATTGGTAGTTGATTTATCGCTCTACTATATTTAATTTTAGTCGTAGAAATAAATAAAAGCAATTGAAATTGTAGTTAATTAACACAGAGTAATGTTGTTATGAAAAGTCCAAAAACGGATTTGTTAATTTGGGACCCGCGGTACAATATCTTTATTAAATCATATTTTTCATATTTTTATTTGTTGATTTTCGCTGAGCCGCGTTTTGAGTATTCAATGGGTTTTTTGTCTGTCCCGTCTGTGCCGAGTGCGAGTGTGTGCAGGGGTGCCAGGAGGCGAGCTGTCCGCAGCCGATCGTCCAGCTACCCGCAGCCGAACGTCCAGCCGCCGACGCCGTTGCTGGCTCGACACCTCGAGAGAGCGAGGAGGACGACAACGAGCGTCGCACTTGCCAGCAGTGGCTACCATCGCCGTAGACACCGTGTATGCTACGTCGGCACACGAGCTTCCGCCCGATCGTTTCTGAGAGGCTAGCCAGCCGTAAGTATATTTTGTGCTTGTATTCGACCAGAGCTGGACTGCACGGCGTGTGCAGCCGATCCAGCCCGCCCGGTCGCTCTTTCTGTATAGCCGATCGGCACCGCGCGTACGACTTCTTGCCTCGACCTGCGCATTACGTATTTGTTTGTCTTACAACTTTAACTCTTAATGAATAAATCTTGATCGTTTTATTTTATACACGCGTTAGCATTTCCGCGTGCATGCACCGAATCCACCCTTTCTTCGACTTTCAGCTAGCCGACGGCGAACCCAAGGAGGCGGGGAAAAGCCACGCTGAAACCAAGCGCGGCGTTGTCAACGCAAGGTAGGCTACGTAGCTGTTCTAAGCCGATAAAGAGCCGCGGCCTGAGGAAGAAGCCGCGGCAACAGAAGCGTCAGCCGTAGTGCAAAAGGTGCACTTGGCTAAAGTATTGCAAATCGCAATACGGCGCATAAACAATTATTATCAAGCGGTGTAATAA
>UELX01005843.1:0-12468 GCA_900480035.1 Eupelmus urozonus | reverse complement strand
AAGTAAGGTTTTTGGACAGAATATATTGCAGAATCTGGCCACTGACCAAAAAATTTACCATATTCTGGCCACTGATTGGTTAATTTTCTACAAGGGATCAAGAAATTTTATTACAAAAATTTTCATAGAATAACATCAAAAGTAAGGAGGAAAACTATATTACTAGTTAAATATTAAGTAGCTATTGAATAGTTGTACTAATTTCAGGCATTGACAATGTGTCAAAATATTTTTGAAAATTTACTATTTTTTCAGCCAAATCGAAACTTTTAAAAATTATTTTTAGCTAAAGTTTTATCAAAAATAAAAACAATATTGTAATTCACTATACATCATTGTATTTCAGAAAATTCACCTTTAATATAGCATGCTGATGATTATGTCCACCTCATTTTTTAAATGTTTAAAAAATATACTAAAGTTCATAGTTAAATACTTAGATAGAACTATCAAAGATCAATTTAAACAATGTTTCCTTGTCAATATTGTTGATATATTTGAGTGATCCATACAGTGCACCGATTCTCTAATACTACCTATTGTTACAGAAACCTTGAATTTTGACTTTTATATCCACTAAAATATTTATATCACAGGTTTTTTAGCCGTCCAGTTTATCAGTTTATCATACTATGCTAATATTATGGATTACTTAAAAGAAAATAATAATAAGTAATGATATATTACGATACAAGTGGCATAAGTAGCACTTTTCGACATATCGTAAAATGAAGTACAACTTATGTCACGGGTATCGTACAGTTCTGTCTATAAATATACAGTCACGACTATATGTATGTAATAATGGACAACTTAAGGCACGGAAAGACATGACATAAGTGTGGATTTGTGCAACACATTGGATTTGTGCACAGCTTTAAAACTAGATTTTCATCTAGTATCTAAAAATCGGACTTTTTTCCACGTAAGGACATGAATAACGCAGATATGTACGTTTAAAATTTATTAGCTTTTTATATTATATTTAATTATCCATGACAATATTGTTTGATGAACATATTTTGTACATAATAAAATAAATATTTTACGCATAAAAAAACATCGATTTTTTGTATAACTCCGAGAACCTGATCATAAGTTCGTGTAAAAATTTGGGCTTCTCGGAGAAATAAATGTATACATTTTTTATGAACTCTGCAAAAATGTTCCTTGGTCTTACTGACCTAATATGAAAAATACAAGTTTTAAAAATCAGTAAGGCCGATCAAAATCAGCCGTCGCACAGAGTTTCTTATCTTTTTGAAAACCATTAATAATTTAGGATTATTATTAACACTTGTTTTTACACAACTTTTTTTAACTTTTTTTCTATTTTGCAATGTTCATATTGCTGCGTACTAGACATTCGAATTAAGTTTATCTTACAAGAAAATCAATTTCGAAAAATGACGACAGCGCAGAGTCCCATGTTTGATTTCAGGTAGTCTTTCTGTAAATAAAAGATATATTGAGTGAATGTGTTAGTGCGGTGATAAAAGACCACTCGTCGATATTTTATTGCATATCATGTCGAAAAATCTACTATATTTGAACAGATTTAATTCAAATTCTGATAAAAAACTTTAAAGAACATAGAGTTTATTTAAATCTTTCTATTATAGATTTACAATGGAAATTGTTACAATAATACTTACACCACAGTTGACTGCTTCTTCAAGTTGATTCATGTGATGCTTACACTTATAGGCTGCCTCAATGGCACATCTAGTTGAAGCCGAGGCGATAGCTTTGGCGATGGCCTTAGCGAGGGCTTTTATACGCTAAAAGGTTAAAATTAAATTAAAGAAGTCAATCGGATTATATTTTTTATTTTAAGTGAATTTACGCTAGGTGAAATTAGAACAAATTTTCTTTCTCATTTATATTCTATTGAAAAAATTATTGAGAAGTCCAGCTTAACATTACTAAAAACAAAATTAATAAATCTGATTATGGTAAAAATGAAAAAATTTCGATAAATTTTAACTTTTACTTACTGGATTGTTTTGAGTATCAACATCATCAATATCACTAGAATCATCGAGTTCTTGTTGTTTGATACTTTCCTCAGCCCTGACATTCAAAAAAGTGAATAGTACGATGAAGCAATATATCAAAGCGTAGCGGGAAAGCATTTTAAAGTTTTAGTCAGTTGAACCGATAGTGAATCAATTATATCATTCAATCTGCATATTCATAACAAAAAATGAACTGGAAACAGTAATAGTAAATACCTATTTGTGTAATTAGGCATTTTTAAATATAAGTTTATATTAAGTATAAGAAATAGTATTTATTTTGCCACTTACAACCAGGTAAAATCTGTACATACACTATCTATAGATAAATTAAACACGGAAAAACTATGAAAATACTTGACTTATTCTCTTTTGTCTAGATCAATCAACGAACTCAATTGTTAACCTTTATTCACTTGTAACAAATTTTTTGACTCTACGTCACCTTACAAACTGAACATTTTGTCAGTAAATATAATACTTTCTACTATATATATCAAATATTTTATTTTAATTTCTTGTATATGTATAAGGTTACCATAATAAGATAATTGTTCACCTTTATAAACATTATAAATATCTATCTCACGTTAATATGCAAAATAAATATGTTATTTTGTAAGTATAAAAATATCTCTTATGAATAATGTATTTATTATTTCAACTTTTTTTGTTTTATAAGGTCACTGTAATAAATTTTACATTTTCGCAGACATTGATATGTTGAATACTGAAACCTCTTAATTATTCCATTCATCTAACGAGTTTTGCAGTGAGTAACTATTGAATATTTTGAAAAAGATGCACTTGATTCTAAACAAAGTGGCAATAGAAGGTGAATATGCAGGCGAGTGTATGTATTTATTAAGCACAAAATTGCTTCAAAGCTCGGCTGCAGCGACAAAGCTACTTCAAGAGGTACAGAGAACATGTATCTATACCTTGGATAGCTCTACGTAATGCACTCTGAAATAGTACAATACTATAGCTCCGCTTCTTAGTTAATCAATCATCATAGTCAGTGATCCCAAACCATCAACCTGATACACACTTACTTCCAAAAATGAATCAATTTATTTTTCTTAATCTATTAAGAAGCTTCGAAGGAACCTAGCCAGATGTCGTCATTATCATTTATCATAATTTCGTAAAAATTGCAAAAATTTTTTTAAACAATATTCTTTTGATGCAGCATGAATTGCCTTCATGTTTCTCTGAAGCTAATATTGATATTATACAATAACATCCACATATTCCTGACGAAAATCAAAATAATTCAATTTAAAGTAAATCGGAATTTTATAAAGCATTGTCTTTTAATAAGTTAATTTTGTTACCTAGTTTGACTACCTGCGAGAGAGAAAGGTTTGTAATATTAAAAAAAAATTTTTAAAAGACATTATGCGGGAACGTGTTTTGAAACAATTAATTAAACAGATGTCTGTGTATATACTCATGTGTTCAAACCAGTTTAAATTTTAATTTACCAAAGCGTTTTTCGATAAGGAAAGTAGTTTATTTCGTTTGTTTCAAGTTTAATTTTTTTTCGATTTTTCTTTTAATCTTTACGATATAAAACAAAATGTCGAAATATTTATAATTGTTTTTTTTATCATATCTAAAAACGTCATTTTTTCAAACGTCTAGAATTCTAAAAAATACGCGTAAGTATTAAAAAAAAATTGAACTAAAACCGTTTTTTTTTTATGACTTACGATAACTAGAATAATAGGCTTTTATTTACCTGAATTTTTGCATTAAGATAACTTATTCCTATCATTTTGATAATTTTTTTGAACAGCTAAATTGATACCAAGGTTTACTATAAATTTTGAAAATGCAAAAATATTATTAACAAAATTTTATTAATCTGAAAAAAATTTTTATAAAAGAACTTTCTTTTTAGTAATTAACCTTCATGTAATGGTTTATTAGATTTATTTATTTATTAATAATAATTATTTAAAATACTTATGTTTATAATCATTAAATTAAGTTTGAAGATGCTAAATGTCAATGAAAAGGCAGTAATTCTTTCGATTTGTATAAAAAGCACATAATATGATTTACTTCAATTCGTCTTACCGTGTCGGACTGTTTCTACTGATTATATTTAATTTACTTTCGACAATGTAATATGAAACCATATAATATGATATAATATATATACAATGTAATATGATACCATTAGACAACTTGTTAGAATAATATTTTTCTAGAAAATGATGATTTAATTTATTACAATTACTCTCTAATTTACAATATTATTCAACATGAAGTTTGAGTGAATAAATTCATTTATATTAACGCAAACTAAACTAAGAAAACACATGCACACTTAATGATTGTAATTAACAAACACGCTGTAGCTTCAGTTCAAACCAATTTCAATTAAAATAAAATCCAGTAAATTCAATCACACCACATCTCACATTCCTACTTCCCCAATAATTATCATCCCACATCAAAAAACCTCAACGCCAGATTAACCCTTCCACGCTCACATCGCTCACGCTACCCACCGGCTCAAAACCCACACGAAAAGATCAATAAAACTACCGCTCATTAGCAGAGCCGCAACAATCCTCTCGGAAACAAGTTATCCTCTACACGCGGCGATAGCTCAGCAAGTGGCGAAGGCAGCCGGAGCATTTCAGTCATCAACCAGAAAGCGATCCAGCCCTCTTGCCTAGATTGCGCCCGCACGCGCCCCAATATCTCTCGGACCGACAGTTCTGCGCCCGGAGCTCCATTATGACGCTTGCAATACTCTCGTATATACCTGGCAGCGTAGGCGGCTGAAACGTACTGCGTTTATCGCTGCCTTGTATCTTTCTCTTGGAAGGCCTCTCTCCCTTGCTCTCGCTTGATATCGTGCCTTTATACGCGAGCGCGTATGTTTGCCTCGTTTTTAAGCTTCAAGCAGACGCGAAAGATAGAGATAGTAAATAATCGACTGTGTTTGGAAGTGTGTGTATACAGGAAAAAGCTATTAGGCAGTCGTGAAATATGTTTGTTCTTGGGTGTACGCAGCGAGCGCGTCTCCGAATACATTAGGCGGCGCGTTAATTTCTTCCGAGCGGAGTTTGTCAAGTTTGCTTAAGCGTGGTATTAAAAATTAGGTTGTATTAAGGATTTGAGGTGGCTCTAGTGGTTTTTTTATGGAAATACCTTAATTCTATTGTTTTGAAAAACGTTTTTTAGTCAGTATAGTTTTTTTATTTGTGTCGAGAATTCATATCAACCTAATTGTAATCATGAGCTTCCAAACAATAGAAATAAAGATAGAAGAAACTTTGTAAATTTTCTTTTGCATTTGATTTTTTAAAATTATAATTTAAAATTGGACGTTCTCAAATTTAGGTACTTTTAACTTAATTATTTTATCTTTAAGAATCAATAGATTTCAATTTCGAAGTTTAACATTCTCATCTAAGAAAATTATTTACTTGAATTTTCAAGATTTAGTAATTTCAAAATCCACTTGTAACTCACAAGCATAAAGTTTACAGTTTATTTACCCATCTTGAAGCAAAAAGTAAATGAAACTTATTTATTTATACATTCGACATTCAGCTCGAACTAACTTAAATTACAATTATGTCATACATTAAAGTTCACTTTACTCGCATTCACAATAATTAAGATCGCTGTGTCGTTAACGAATACGCAATATTTAATTACGTTACTGAGAATTATCAGGGTAATGCCGAGCCGTTTGAGGTTGGCGCATGTTACCTACTAACGACGTGCAAACAAAACGCGTACACTGGCTGTGTGTGCCATTTTGACTTATTCAAACGTCCGTCGACTGGCCCCCGGCATTATCTGGAATTAGTTTTACGCTGCGTTTCTCGATGATGTATTTCACTGTATTAATTTGTCCGGCCAAGTGACAACGGAACTTTATTCAAATTAATTCACTCGAATTTATCAGCGGAAAGTACATTAAACATTATTTATTAAATTTTACCGGCGAAACTTGCTTAATTCGCGCTTTTAGTTAAATTCACTATAACCCGGGAAATCAGTATACAGTTTTAGGGGCCGCTACCTCGTAAAAAATATACACGTTGCATATGAATTTCAATGAACGACGACGAGCGGCCTGCAATTCATCAACAATTCTCTTACAGAACCAAATGAATATGCACTTTATAAACTTTCAAATTTTTCCAATAAAATCCACCCCCTCCCTCTCTTTTTTTAAAAAATCCACATTAAAATTCACCTCGCAATCCTTTCGCGAGCGAAGGGCTCGCCCGAGTGCACGAAAAAGTCCAGAGGGCATCGATCAAACGCGAAGCAATATCAAACGGTCCGCGCCTCGGATTCCCGAAGCTGCAGCAAGCGCAGGGGGTAGTGGCTGTTTATTCCACTCGTCCTTTAGCAGTCTTCGTCGGATTATCCAGGCTCGAGGAACCGTTAGCCCGGAAATCCCTGGGCCGCCTCTTTTATTCTAATTCACCTTGCCGGGCTTAATCTGTCTTTGTTGATTCTCACGCGCGCGCGAGTTTGTAAAGCTCGCGCGCATCAGCGGCGCATAAAGGCGAGAAAAGAAACGGCAGGGGGATACAGGTCGCTTTTATTCGATTCGGCGCGTTTATGGGTGGAAGAAGTGCAATTACGAGTAATGCATCGAGATGTGGAGATTCTCGCGAGTCGTTGGGTTGGGGTTCGGAAAAAAATCAGGTTGGTTGGGGTTCGATGAAGTTGAGTTGAAGTTTAAGTTTAGTTGAGTAAATGTTGATGGAACAATATTGAGTTTTGAAGATTGGGTTTGTAGAGGTTGAAGAAGTGTAATGAACGTTTTTATAGGGATTGAATATTAAGACGAATGATGTATTGAAAAAATGAAGGGATATAAAAGAAATTATTTTTTTCCGAAATTTATTAGTGTTAAGATAAATAACGTTTGGTACAATAGATTAAAAACAAATAGCTTTGGATTTACATAAGACTGTTGTTTATTTGTTACTCCTAGTATCAACATGAAGCAAAGGGTCTAACCAATATCGGACTGCATCTACTGCGAGAGAGCATTTCCACGTTCGTTGTTTGTGCATCCGTAACTTCAAACAGCCGGTGGTTATTGACTTTAATTTTTTTATGCAAATTATTTAATTAAAGATACAAAAATTTAGCTTGCTTCGAAGAGTAGAGTTTTACATCAGATGTAAAACTTGACGTTTATTTAGATTACGATTTTCTAAAAAAAAAAACACGCAACTTTGAATACTGATTGCGTGCTAAACAAAATTTCTGCCTGGATCTGATGAAATCTAGTGCATTATAATTACAGGTTACCTATAATGTCCGCATTGATAAAAATCTGCTGAAAACTCGCAGCAGTTGAAAAAGTTTAATTAAAAACAGAAAACTTCGCAAACAAAAACGTTAAAATATCACAATTGAAACAAAAACATTACGACGAGTGCTTTTGTACATTATACTCTCGCGCTTTTGGAAAAAAAAAAGATAAATTAATAAACAAAAAGCATGCGTCATGTATTTTGCATTCACTCCCGTTAATTTATTTAACGTTATCATTCAAAACCACAGTTTTGATTATTCAAACGAGCGCGCATTATGCAATAATGCATTTCCAATATTTACTTTGCTTCAAAGCGCATCATTATTCTGAGCGAAACAAGGCTGTTATTCGAAAACACCATTCATAAATTTCCCCTTATTAAAAATAACGCTCCGAAGCACTCTCCCGCGAATTTCACGCGACAACTCGGCGCAAACTTCGTCGCGCATACCAGTCGCACGGCTCTGACCGTAAATAATCAGCCATCTAAATCCCCCTGAATTATCATCGATAAAATCGTCCTTCGCCGAGGCAAAGAAGCGTGGGAAGAGGAAGCCCCGTGAGCGCGCGAATGCAGAGCAGGCTAACTGGTTCAGCCTCTAGCGCGCTCTGGAAACTAGCCGAAATTGAGTCTAGGGGGAGGATGAAGCGAGGCGGCTTCTTGTTTGTACTTGCGCGGGCGTGCGTGGGCTAGTCCGCCGACGCGCGCAGTGGCAATTTCGAAATGGAGCTGTTTGAGCGAAGATGCGGCTTTGCTGAGGCTGCTGTCTTTCTCGCTCCTCTGTGTCTCCGTGCGCTCGATGCTTTTGCTTGTGTTTGCTCGCTTGCTCGACTGTTTAACGCCTTGTTTTTCTTTTGTTTAGAAGATCTGAGGGTAATTTTCTGGGCGAGTCGCGTAGGTTAGTTGGGAAACTGTGGCTTTGAGACAGGTAAGAGATAGTGATTTTTTTGTTGGTGTTTGCTTGGGAGGCAGGGGTATTCTTTAAATAGCCTATTTTTGCAGTATTATGTGTTAAACCAGAGGGTAAGTAGTATGTAAAAGGGTTTCTAAATTTTAATTTTTTTAATTTATTTAAAAACAATAGTGTTGCTAGTAAATATTTACTTTCTATACTCATAAGAAATAAATGTTATTATTTAAATACGAAATTATTTGTAATACTTTTTTGCAGGAAAATTAAGTAAAGGCAAACAAAGATCTTAAAAAGAAATTTTAATTAATCTTTACTTTTATAGGCTTATTGCTTTATTTAAATTATTACAACATGACTTTCCTTCATTCATTATGAAATAAAAATAACAAAACGTTTGTAACAAACGAATGTAAAATCGTTTGTATTTTACAAACGATTATCAATTTGGAATGCAAAGTGTATAACTTTAGTGCACAATTGCTCCACCATCTTTCCAACACGAGAAGATATGCCTGTATCGTACTGAGGATGGCCAACAGGCGCACCAATGACCGAATCACGTCCTTTAATACTTATACTTTTATTCTGTTCAACTTAAAAAAAATTTCCTTTTTTTTTGTTATTGTTTCTATAAATCTTCTTTTTAATGCAGACATCTAATATCTAGAATGGTAGGTTAAAAGACGACTAATAAATCCGTATACCTATGTTTGTAAAGGTTTGAATATCAACGCTCTTTCTTAGAGAATAATCTTTAACATCTTGGCTTCGTAGTCCAATAAATTCAATTTCCATAAATTGAATCTATGTCAAAGTAGGCATAAAATAGATTTACTTTTATGGATAAGAACAATATAAACAAACCAAAATCGCTCTATTAACAGAAAAAATATGATTTTAAATTTTATTAAAATCACCTGCTAAAGATGGAATACTTTAAAGGAGCCAGCCTGAGTTAAAATCACCGAAAATAAATAAAATATTTATTACTATTCAAAATAGTAATTTAAAATAGTAATTTAAATAGTTTACAATAAGTACTTTAATTTTATACTTAAATTGAATTTCTATTTCGCTCATCTATCGTTTTATTTTACTCTTTATTACTACAGATTTCACCAATTAATATGAAAATTTAACTTCTTTCAAAATTTGTTCGCACCAATCATAACTTTATTCAAATTTGTAATTTAGAAAACTAACTTACATTAATTACCGGAAGGTAATTTTAAAGTAGTGGAAACTCTTCGGTTCTCGGAAAGCTAATTTTCAGTTTCCCTTTGAGCCTCATTTTAAAATATCTTTGGCTCTATCTCTGACTTTTCGCAAGAGCAGATGCAATTCTACGGAAAGACGAACGAAAGTTTATTTCCGGTTAGGACAACCGAGTCGAGTCAACAAACTTTTTACCGTTTTTGCACTTAAAAATCCTCTCACCTCCAGACACTCTTGATTTGTTGAAATTAAAAACAAGAATCTTTTTTATTCAAATGAGGTACAGAAATTCGGGCCTCAAAAATTTTATATAATAATGGTCGCGCTCGGTAAAATTTTCTAGTTTACTTTCGAAACTAGCTATTATAGCGTTTCTGAAAGCTTCTATTTGTAGAAAAATAAACTTAGTTTTGTATGTGAGTAAGGCGTATTCCGCAACCTTCGCCGTTTCGCGATTTTTGATATTTTGGTAGTTAGCATTCGACGGCCGCTTTGTAAGCATCATTGCTCCGTTTGGATATTTTGTACTCGCGCTCCCGACATCAACAAAACGCATCGATTACAGTTTTTTTTTTATATATTATATTTTGTGAGTTGATTAGATGTTTAATATTGTTATTTAAAGTCATTAATTTACACCTAAGTTTAAATCAAATAAATATACATAGTTAAACTGGCTTTTCTTGTGACTCATTATTTTCGTGTTTCTCGCCTTATTCAATCTTTCAAGCATTTCAATTTTGATTTTATTAAATAATTAAAAGTATAAAAAATGATAATTACTAAAGTTGATCGAAATAAATCTAAGCATTTATTTCAATCCATAATTCTAAACCTTGAGCACTTATAGCTCACGATGATTAAGCATATATATTAACCACTGTGTGCAAATTAATCTGGGTTATCCAATACCCTCTAATAGCTATTGCTATTAGAAAGCTAATAAATCCATTAGATCTATTGTAAAACTAATAATTTCAACAAAACCAAAAAATGCAGTTGACCTAGTGTCTCGTACAGCTACGATAAAGGCAAAACATCAATGGCCCCAGAGTCGAACCTTATGGTAGTCTGAGAGCAGTTTCAATCCAACAGAAGTTATCAAACGATCAAGTTGTAACTAACTGTACTATACTGTTCAAGTAATAATATCGCATGCATCAAAGTACTTCTCTTAAAAACCTCAAGCGCCTTAGTCCTTCGAAAAGGCACTTGCAAGAAACAGTGTCGAATGCTTCGAAAAAGTTTCATATCTGTTCTTATATTCTCAATTAATTTCGGTAGAGCCGTCTCTGTCGAGTGGTAGTGTTTAAATTCATTCTGAGATGTTTTGAAATTTGGATGTGCGGCAACCTCTTCTAGTTCTTTTGAAAGAAAGCACACAAGTACGAGAGTACGGCACCAGGCACTTATTTAGAGGAATAATGTTTTTCATCCTTTTTAAAAGACTAGAAAAGCTCTGCGCAAGAGAGGAGCATTAAAATATAAATTATAAATTATAAATTATATTTCTTTACCTATTAGATTATTTTCGAAAGAAAGATAATAATAATATTGCATTTATTAAAACTTGAATTTAAAAAATAGATATAAGAATCTTATTTGACAGAAGTAATCCTGAATTAATTATTAAAATTTTATGTTAATCTTCAATATTCATCAAATTTGTAAATATATTAAAAAGATGTTTGATATTTTATTTTAAAACACCAAAAGTATCTTAGTTTATTTAT
Organism: Eupelmus urozonus; assembly: GCA_900480035.1. Classification (NCBI taxonomy): domain Eukaryota; kingdom Metazoa; phylum Arthropoda; class Insecta; order Hymenoptera; family Eupelmidae; genus Eupelmus; species Eupelmus urozonus. The sequence goes on along the minus strand of UELX01005843.1, from coordinate 1,274 downwards.
GACTAAATTTTGTGTGATAATTACATTTTCTATTTTATAAAAATTGTTATCTGTTATATGATGACGTTAGCTCTACCAATATCGTTGGTAACTTTTATGATAGGTCAGAGATATCTTTACAATCGAAGTCTTTGCCACTGCCAAGGTACATACATACGTGAACTATTATAACTTTATGTATGAGACTAAAATTTTTGTTAATTTTTAAACTTTTTTCTATATTATAAAATTTCCAAAATATTTATGAGATGTCAGTAAGTATAAAATTCATTTATAGATATTTGACATAAAAATTTAATTATAACTTAACATAATATTATATATTATAAAATAATAAAGGTTTTCCACTCTTATTGCGTTTAATTAAGATATATATTTTATCGAAATTTCTTAAATTTGAATTAATAAATATAGTATGTTAATGGGAAGAGCTCGAAGAATATTTATAATCGTTAAATAGAACCGTTTTAAGGTTAAAAAAAATGAATTTTTTAGTAAGTATTAAATAAATATAAAACTAATAAATATAAAATAAATATTATTATTACGTATAATAAATCTTTCCAGATATCTATTTGAACTATGGATTCGTAATCAAAAAGTTTTTAATCTAAAAAATCATAAGAACCACAATGTTTAATTAAAACTGATATAAGTATATTATTTTATTAATATTTTTCTATCGAGAATTTTTCAAAATCGCTTATCATGCCATTGAATTATTAAAGTCTCGTATCTCTTCTATGCAGGATGCACTATATATGATAAAAAGTTGAACTTTTTTGAATTTTATTTTAGTTTAAATCACTTATAAATAAAAGACTTACTCGTTAATATCTATAGTTATAGTAACAACAAACTAAGATAGTAGAAATGAATTTAATAAAAATTAAAAAATTTGAAAGATTTTACTTACAAGCTAATAGTTACATCCACCTGTATACCTTGAGAGCGGTCAAGAACAAACTGCGATTATTATTGTATTTCTAGAATTATCTTATGAGTCATTAACTATATATAGTTAATGACTCATAAGATAATTCTAGAAATACAATAATAATCGCAGTTTGTTCTTGACCGCTCTCAAGGTATACAGGTGGATGTAACTATTAGCTTGTAAGTAAAATCTTTCAAATTTTTTAATTTTTATTAAATTCATTTCTACTATCTTAGTTTGTTGTTACTATAACTATAGATATTAACGAGTAAGTCTTTTATTTATAAGTGATTTAAACTAAAATAAAATTCAAAAAAGTTCAACTTTTTATCATATA
>UELX01005842.1:0-12470 GCA_900480035.1 Eupelmus urozonus | reverse complement strand
CTCTAATATTGAATAGTTTCAGAAAATATACTGTTTTGACTGACTTTGACTCAGAAAAAATATGCTTAAACATATTTGATTTTTAAAGGATGTAATATACATATAGGAACAATAAATTAATCTTGAGGAAGCTACGTGCCGATGAATTGGCAGTGGTTTCTTCTAAAGTAGAAACTAAAATATAAACTAAAATAAGTAAATAAACTAAAATAAGAATAGGTGATAATTACTGTGCCCTCCTTGATTACTGAATATTGGTTCGTATTCAAATGTTCAATAATTAGTATTTTTTCTGTTGGTGGCACAATAATTAATATCTTACACTAGATCCTAGAATTTTACATTGTATTCCTAGCGGAAATAAAAAATGCTAGAAAATGCTAGTAGCTTCTAATAGCTATTAACAGCAGCTAATAATTGTTAACAATTGATAAAAAGAGCTAATAACTGTTTCTTACAGATATTTAAATTTTTTTATAACTTGTATACAAATTTTGTATATATGTCAATTTAATTTTTGCCAGTAGGTGTTTATACCTGCTAGAAGCTGCAAATAGTTGCTAATAACTGTTATTGACTGTAGATAACATAATTATTTTGGCGTCAAAACAAAATTACTTTTTCAAAAAATTTCTACAAAGCAGCTAGAAAATGCCAATAGCTGCTAGCAACTGTTAGTAACTACTAATAGCAGCTAACAGCCGCTAATAGTTGCTGTTGGTGTCCAAATTTCGACAGAAATAAGTTGTTATTTGCAGCTATTAGCAGCTACTAATATTTTCTAGCACTTTCGATTTCTGCTACGGATGTGCGTTATAAATGATTTTATTCAAATAAACGATTTTCTTTAATTATTAAGTGATACCTATTAAAGATACCTTGTTTTGAATATTTAACGAAGGAGTCGATATATTTTTTATTATAAATTTTTACCTAATATTCAAAAGTATGAAAAAAGCAATTCTTTATGATAATGTGATAATAGTAAAAATAGCTTTATATGCATATAAATATGAATTTTTATTTTATATCTGTATCATAAATTATTAGAAATAGATAAAAATAACTTTTTCATGTGAATATAAACAACTAAATCATTACAATCTTGAGAAAACATCAAAGGAGGCTATTTATACATAACATATTTAATCAGAACTTCAGAAGTTCAATCGTTTCTTATCTACACTGCAAGACCTGGCACTTTCCTCCCTCCGAAGCCGTAGCTTTATCTTCTCCTCTCCAAGCTCAATCCAAAGAAAAAACCATATCTACAAGTCTATAAACTCATTGCGCGCACTCACGTATTTCACCTGCACATCGACTATCCTCTTCCTCTCCCTACCTCATATAAAAATCCTGATCTCTACCTATGCCTAGCTTCCCAGCAGTGTCTCTGGCAAGTTTATCGGCTCGTGCGGCATCTTTTCTCTCTTACCGTTTGTGCATCTCTCTTCTCCACCGCGGCGCTGATGGATGCTCCTGGCGCTGTGGGGGTGTGTATCTCGAGTAAAGTCGTTGCGCGCGAGATGTATCAGAGCGACGATCGCACGGCACAAAGCCTAGCCTCACCTCCGCGCGTCATAATCTCGCAGCGCCGCTAGATAATGAGGAGAGCACGCGGCATTAATATTCGAGGCACGCATCTCTCTGCTGCGTGAACGTACGTGCGATTACGTTCAGACCATTCTTTTCTCTCTCTCTCTCTCACTCTCGGGATTCATTCGCGGACTCGTTCGATCTGCCTCTTTTGTCGCTTCTTTTTTTTTGTTTTCGCGCGAACCTCTTCTAGCTCGCGGCGCGCTTCGAGATTGCGATCGCGAGACGGCTTCGTTAATTACTAGATCCGCCCCCTGCGCCTCGCCTCCTCGTCGCCTCTATCACGCGCGCGAGCTCTCCTCTTTCCCGCTGACTTTTCTCTCAACTCGCGCCACGCTGCAGACTACTCTTTCTCGTCCGCCACGTTCTCCTCTTATCGCGCCCTTTCTGGCTTTTCTCTTTTTCGCCGTTTTTCGCCTACCCCTCCTTTATCAATTATCTACGATCGACTTTTCTGACGTCGAATTTCAGCCAATTTCCAGCTGAAAAAGGCCTTTGTTCCAAAAGTCGAGGTGAACTTAACTTAATTTGTTATTGTTCAGAAAATTAATTGCAATATGTGCTTTTTATTAACTTGGTCACTTTTGAATTCCAGAATTCTAGGTACACGTAAAATTACTTAAACAACTTTTGAGATATAGATGAGATTGCGTTTGCAGTAGGTATCTGATACTTATCAAAGAACTATTATTATTATTATTATTATTTCACTATAACTTTAGAATAGTTTACACTTTTTACAAAAGAAGTTAAAAATAAATATTTATTTCTGTTACAGGTGAGTTAGAAATAATATCTGCTTAATCATTACCATTACAGGTGAGTTAAATTCAGTAGTTTCTTACCGCGTTGTCAATAGCTAATGAATATCAAAATATTTTGACTCCTATGAGTGTTTATAAGAGCTAGATGTAATTACCCAGTCACATTTTTTATTAAATCAAAAATTATCCGTTGACAAATGCAATTTTTATTTGATAAAAGAGTGTATTTCTATATTGTTTGTGTTGCATAATGCTAGAGTTCCATGACTTAGGCCAAATAATTAGTGTTTCAATTAAATTACAGAGATTGCATACAATTTTTACATCTACATGTAATCGATCAACGATTACAAGGTCAGGTACATAGAATTTTCTTAATTTTAACCTACTTGCTAGACGAGTATCAATGGCCATTGATTTTCGCTCTATATTAAATCAATGCTACTCCTAAAGCTAATTTTTAGCCTAATTATAATCTAAGTTTGGTTTTATTTTTAAGGACCGGAGCGCGAATTTTAGTGGATTGAGTTTTAGATTTGATGGGTACTGCATTGTTGATTCGAATAGTGTTAAATACAAATTTAGATTGAGGTACACTAACGATTGGATTGAAGGCCGTTAAAGTTGATTTTTGCGATTTAGGCGACAGAACTTGAGATAGCTGGCGGTTGCGGCGTCGTATGTGACGGCGAACTCGTTGACGAAGGCCTGATGTAGCTTTGGAGATTAACAGCCATGTTGGGAGACTTGAGCTGCGTTGAGTAAGGATTTGGTGTCAAGTTTTGAGAGGATTATTTGGGAAATTTCAATTGAAAGGTCTTTGATAAAGTCGATTCCTTGGCGTTTGACGCCGAGGAACGATATGAGTTTGTGGAAAGCGTCCATGCTACTTGCTTTCTGAGAAGTACACAGTACTTGTTGAATGCAAACTGCGAAGTGGCTGAAAACTTCCAACGCTGCCCCTTATATACTTACCCGGCTGTAATTAGGGATGCGGAGTCGATCAATCAGGTGCGAGGTCATTATATTTTGGATAATCAGGCGCAAAATCAAAATATTTTGGTCAATCAGATGCAAGTTGACAAAGTTTCAACTAATTAGAAGCTTCCTGGTTCATGATTGGTGATAATCAGATACCACTTTATGGAGCATGCTTGTAATTTTAATAAAATCATTTTTTTCTTGGGTTCAAAGAATTTCATGATGGAAAAAAATCTTGAGCGCGCTTGAGACTAAGTCATTCAGTCTAAAATTCTTATTCTTGTGAAGCCAGAAAGCTCGCGAGCAATTATCACGCGCGAAAAAACACGCATCAAAATCACTTTTTACCGAAAGCTTGAAAACGTGAGCTCGTCACCGCGCTCGTCCAACTTTTATCCTCCCAAAATTCGTGCAGCACTCGGCGGACGTGCTTGGCTAACATAAATATTTAGTAATCAGCGCGGAGGCAAAGTAATAGCTCGCGCGCGCGCGCGTTCGATGCCGAGGCACATGACACAGCAAATGACAAAGACAACCGGGCGCGTTTGGACACACGCGATGCACATTCGGACGTGCTCGTATTCCCCGGGTGAGATTCATCGAGCATAGGCACAGCTGTGGAATTTCAAATATCTATTTTGCATTCCCCAGCGATCTCGCGCCACCGTTACGCCTATGTATATATACAGTAGTCGTGCGCTGACCGAGCACGGGAGTAGGGAAATTTATACTTAACAATTCAGCCCGCGGTGACGGCAATATCGCACGCCAGGCTAGCGCGCGGGCCTCCGAATCGTTGCTGTTTCTCGTCGCGCGAGATTGAATCGTAATTTTTGCCTACCCTAATTTGGCAAATAGTTGCGAGCGGCTGTTTGCTCGCCAGACGGAAGAGGCGACCTTGCGCTATAGGTATATAAGCCCCGGCGGCTTTCGCCGATTTGCCCTGGGCGGTTGGTTTATGTCGACTTTGTGGCTGGAATAGCTGGCCATGTTTTTCTTTTCAACCAAGTGAATATTTTTTATCTTCTTTTTTTCTTCAATATTGTTTTCTACCTCTAATGCAGGATAAGAACTAGCTTTGTTCTATAAATTGGTTTGTTATAGTTGCATTGTATTTGTAAGAAAAGTAATTTGAAAAATATGACATAACTGAATATTTATATAAAGTCATTTAGCTATTGAAGGATAGAAAATTAGACATGAAGATTCTTTTTTAGAAAATATGTTATAAAAATATCATTAAAATACTCTGGGTATATAATTATTTTCAAAAAACGATTCATCTATCCATATAGAAAACTAATACGATCGCACCGATATAAAGCGCTAATGAACGTGTAAACGATTAGCTGTTACTAATGTTGAAAGCATTCGTACGATGTTTTTCCACCTCTCGTGCAAGCTGACACTGAGATAAAAGCTGACGAGCTCCATTGGCAAAACAAATTAAAGCCCTCTAAGGGCCTCTAAAATCAGAGAGAATGCAAAAAATGCTGTGCCGAGCGGAGTTTATGAAATAGCTACATTCATCACGGCAGTCCGCCGAGCTCTCCCTCTCCCAGATCCAGCTTCCTCCAAATCTACTGCAGCCGGCGTGTGTGTGTCGGGGCGCGTGGGTACGTGTTTCTCCCCGTGTCCCCGTAATGTCCGGTCAATATTTTAACGCTGCGTTTCGGCTCGCGCTGACGACATGTCGTCGCGGTCGTCGTTCTCCCTCAGTCGCGCGCGCGCGCGGCATAGTAACAAATGTCTCTTTCTCATTTTATACCGTCCGCTATACTCTCTCTCTCTCCCTCTCTCTCTTCCTGTCCTTGGGCGTTTTATTCGGCTGGCTCCCTTTCTCGCTTTCCCCCTGTGCCGGCTGTTCATCCTTTTTCTCCTGCCGTTCGTTTGGGGCCTTGCCTCTCGGCCCTTCTTCTTCGTCTTCTCCTTCTTGTCCGGCCTGCACGCGTCGAGAGCGTTGCTACTACCGCCGATAATTGAACATACATCAAGCGGCGGTGGCGGCCGAAGTCTCTCTTTCTCTCCCCGCTGGAGGAGCTGGGGGAGGAGGGGCAGCTCTCTCGAGCGCGGGGATAATTCTGCGCGCGAGCAATTTGAGGGACTCGGCGACGACAACGAGCGGACGATATAAATTCAGTAAACGCCGTCATTAGGGCCCAATCCGAAATACCGGGCGTCTATTAAAGCTCGGAACTAAGATAATTACCTGCGTATGGCTTAGTACATGTGTGTGTGTGTGTGTGTGTGTTTCTGTGTACGTGTATCACCCCGCGGGCCGCCTATCTCCTTATTTCTCTTTCTCTTTCTTCCCGCGCATTGTTGTGCTTCTTGCGCGGACCTCGAGACACCGGCTACTACTGTCTACCCACACTTTAGGAGCGTCGAGGAGCTTGTTTTATGCTCCGGGGGCCGCTTTCTTTCTTCATATCTCTCTTTCATCTCTGTCTTCTTCTCCGTCTTCTTCCAGCATTTTCTTGACTCTCGTGTATTTTTTGCCGACTTTTTTCAACACTTGTCGAGAAATCTACAGCTACTAATTAACTGTGATTTGCGAGTCATTATGCAACGCTTATTTGACTATTACTGCCGTACGGTCGTAGGTTTTAAATTAATGAAAAAATATCTCTTTTATTAATTTCATATTATCATTGAAAAAGGACCTGTGTAAAAAATAGGATTTTCATGGATCTTTGAAACTTAAAATTTTGGAAAGATCCTGGAAAATTCCAAATTTAGTTAGGCTATAGCAACTTTGCCAGATTTATTTCTTTTTTTCCTTTTTTAAGAATTAAAAAATTTAGAAAATAAAACAAATAAAAAGGATTGGAACAAACATTTTAACCCTTAACCGTTTCCTCTTCAGACTAACAGTCTAGCATTTGAGCTATTATTTTATTACTGTCGATAAAGTCACTGACGCTTAAAAGGGTCGAACATTGGCAATTGTTTTTATTGTTAAGTTATAACATACTTTTAATCACTTGTCAATAACAAAACAATGGCTCAGGTATGATAGAGTGCTAACCCAAAGAGCAAAAAGTTCTGGGTTCAAATCTTTTATTCAAAAAAATATGAACAAAAATAAATAAATAAATTTGGCAACGTGGCCATAATAATATTTAGACTTTTTCGAGACTCTCTCGATATTTTCAGTTTCAGACATTTTTTGCTAAATTTATGCTAAACCTATCTATGTTCACCAAAAAAGGACAAATTTAAAAAGTAACCAAAATGTATGTTTTTAGAAGCTTGAAATATAGTTAGTAGCAGAGACTAAAGTTAATTTAGTTAAAATAGTTAATTTGTTTAGATTAATGTTATGTGCATGATATAAAGAAGAATTAATTCAATATAAATTACATGAATCTCAGCTCCAGAATACTACGTTCAAGTTTTCTTTTAATTTTCAGTAATGAAATTATGAAATACCCATTAATTAATCATATCACTAGAACTAAATAAAAATAATTGCAGACATCCCGACCGATAAACAAAATAACCCGGAGTATTTAGCATCCGCAGATATCCCCTGACATACACAGCGAACCAAGTCGCAAACATCCACCACGAGCTCTCCCCGCAATGCCGAGAGTGACATTCCCGAGACGCAGGCCCGGGCCTCGGTATAGTCAGTAGTAAAAGCAACTGCCGCTCGAGACTTTCGTATGATGTTCCGGCGAAAGGTATCCGACAAATGTAACGCCTCACGAAAAACGTTCGTTCGTCCTTTTTGCCGTTTGCGGCCAAGCGAAATCCGCCCGCGGAGCCTCTCGAATTCTCCGGTACACACACTCGCCGCGATTTTCGCGGCTCCTTCAGCGCCTGGCCTCGCGCACGTGAGAATCGCGCCGCGGACTTGCTGTAATGGCGATAACACGAGGCAAAAAGGGTCACGCATTTTTACCGATTGCCCGAGCTCTCCGCGCTTTTGGTTTGCTTTTTGCCGCTTTTGTTTTCGAGATTGCTAAGAGAAGAAAATCAATGAAGCTTTTAGGAGACTTTGAAATGTTAAGTGAGTAGTGAATACTTTTATCAAGATCTTGATATTTCTATAAGACCTTTAGTCCGTAACTGTGAGCAACACAATTTATTTCTAATGGAAAAGACTATTTCAGAAGGAAGATTGTGCGTTCCTACATAATAACTTTAACTTGTATTGCAACAGGTTGATCAATTATTTAAACATTATTTGATTTCTCAAAAGAATATGAGAATAAACTACGGTAGCTATATGTTGGTAAAACTAAATTTTCCTTTATTATTCTTTCCCAGGTCACGAACAAGTTTGGTATGCCACTTTTTTGCGCATTATCGCCCTCTTAACATCCATGTTTGCTTTTATTATTTTCTCGAATCGATTAACATTATAAGTGCACTTCTCGATTTCGTTGAATTCATTTCACAGCGGTTTAATCTTCGATGATTCGATTGATCACATGTTAGTAAACGCAAAACTTTTTTCTTCGCCTTTTGCACATTTATCCTCGCTGTCAATCCACAAAAATAAGGAATAAACTCAATAAAAAAAGACTGACTTGTAAAAGCGTTGGGGTCGCAAAAAAGTTAAATTCTAAAACTGAATGCAGCGCACCAGGAAAAGGATTGCAAAGGATCGCAAAAGAGCGGAGAAGCGCGCACGTCATGGAATGTCGTGACGCTGGTTTTTGAGCCGCAAAAACGAACTATGTGGAAAGTTCGACACCCGATCTTCCGTCGATCTAAGCGCTAAAGAAAAACTTTTTCGATACAAAGAAATCGGGTTTGAAAAGTTTCGAATAAAAACTTTATTAAGGTTTTTGCGGTATATCAAATACCTTTTTTGCTGAAAGAAAATTTATGGCGATCTCATTTTAAGTTTTTTATCAAGCTTCTTTACTAAACTTCAATTAACTGATGAATGTTAGTTTAACAATTTGTAACTGATTAACCTATACTTGCTGAACATGTTTTTAAGTATCTAATAAAAGAAAACAATAATAAAAATATAATTATTACATTAAGAAAGAGAAATAAAATCTTTATTGATGCCCTTTATTCGATGTATTAAAGAAAATAAACTTGATATCGATTTTTTATGGTAAATTATTCAAAATTATTCACTGTACCTAATATTTTGGTCCAATTTGTTCCACTTTGTCCGCTTTAAAGCATTAATTTGACATCCAAACCAGTTATGCTTAAAAAGCCACAAAAAACCTTAAAATGTAGTGGATTTATTTTATCTTATTTATTTAGCTTTATGCAATTGAAAAATCTATTGTTTCATAATAAAATATGTAAGCTGTTTTACAAAAATAGTGATAGTATCGACATCATTAAATTTTATTTGCATCAATTTGCTATTAATAAAGTTAAAGTCAGTATATCTTAATTTTAATAATTTACAATGTGTAACATTAATTTTATAAAGAATATTACAAATTATATTGACTGTAAAAACTGTAATATAAATTGTCTGCTATTTATTCTGCCAAATTTTAAAGCAAATTGGACAGTTATAACAGCCTTGTCTTTACATTGTCTTACATTTACCAAGCCGTGCTTACATTGATATTCATAAACTGCACCAGTCAAAAATTCTGTGTGAAAAATTGATTTTCAGCACGCCTACCAATTATTTATATGTACCAACCACAGTGCTGTATTTAAGAAAAAGCCCGCGGCGTCTAACGACTGTCCACGGTGCGTCGCTAAAGGCAGGTTCCAATTGATTGAGGCTATTTTTTCACATTCAATAACATAGCATTAACTGAAAATACATTTATGAAATTACAAAACACATTTAAATTATTTAAATAATATTAGAATGGAGTACTATTTAGAAGAAAGCAATAATTCATTCAAATATCAATTCGTTGACTTGTTTGTTTTTATTAAAGTTATGTAAGTACAGTAAAATGAAAAAAATAATTAACAATTATAAAAAAAAATTATTATTAATAAATGAAGCGAACATACAACAACTCAATTACAAACAATTATAACAAAATCCGCTACTGTTATTATTTTTAATTAACTGTTAAAAAAACCAAGCATAAGTTTCAAGAGAATTGAAAAATATTAAAAATCAATTCTTATTAAAATTACAAGACACATTGTTTCCTTAATGACAGCCCATAAGTGATAATAAGAGGCTCCCGCTCTCTAACCCAGCATCATCCTTCCCAGCGCAACAAAGTCAATCCTTCCATTACATCAGATCATCCAGAAAATCCAAGGTGAAATTAAATACCGCGCCGGCGCGTCCGGTAATTTGCTCGTATTACGAGGAAATTGTCAGCGATTTAGCCTGGGATCTCTGTGCATTTTTTCGGAGGCTTTCCTTTGTCCGTCGGGGCTTCGGTCGTTTGTCTTGCGCCGGGCGTAAGATAGCCCCGTCGGCGAGCCCGAGGCGTCGGTACACAATGCGCGCGTAAAACGATAATTCATGAAAATTGCCGAGCGCGGTGCAAGTGCGTGAGCTAGGCGCAGTATACACAGAGAGAGAGAGAGAGAGAGAGAGAGCGAGAGAGCGAGAGAGCGAGCGTTTGTAACGCGATGCGCTTTGTGGGAATTCGTGGCCGCGCGAGTAATCGCTGCTAAATGTCGCAGAGCGAGCGCGAGACGGATAATGGGGAGTCGCGCGCGCAGAAAAACAGCGAGCAAGGAGGAAGATTAATGCATGCGTTCGTCGCCGAGCGCGCGCGCGCGCTGATGCAACGTGATGGCTCGGCGCTGCGAGAGCCAGTTTGGCCTGTCGTGCCTTTTTATTATTTTCGCCGGCCGCGGCTCACGTGTGTCGCGCCGGGCTCTCTGCGGCGGCTCTGTTGATGCCGTTGTCCGCAGCGTTTCGTAAATTTCTTTTTTAGCTTTATTTCGTCTCGATTTGTACTAGTTTTTTAATTTGCGTTCTCGACGCTCTTCGTTGAATAATTGAGCGAGTTTTCGCTTTTTGTCAGGATGTAAAGATAAATTTTATTTCACCTGTAAACGAGAGTCTTTTTAGACTTTAACGAGATTTATTCGGTAAATTAGTTTTCGGAAATTCGGTTCACTAGTGAATGAAAGTAGTTCGAGCAGGTTTCTATACCTTCGTTTAACGATATGTGATCTTCGAATATGTATTACAAAAGAAAATAAAATATGAAATTTCGTTCAGTAAGATAAAGGGAAGTTTAGTTTTGACATTAAACGGTAAATAAGTCATAGTAGGTTCAATAGAAGAATACATTTTTTCTTCTCAAACATTAAAATTGTTACTACAAAAGTATTAATTAATTATAATTTTTTCACACGTTACGTCAGTTATGTCAATCTCGATAGCATCTCCTTGTTCCATTGTTTTATAAATGAATAGTAGAAAATTACAGTTAGGCTGCTAAGAAATTAGTTTTCCTACTTGAAACTTCAAACTACTGCTACAGTGGTGACGTTACACATTATGCTCTAATATCATTTTCTTCTTCCGTCTTAGAACTTTGGGATTTATGATAGTGGAATCTAAAATGAGTTTGTGGGAAAATTTTAGATAAATTACGTATACAGATACAAGTGCTCTTTTGCATCGTCACACTTTCGCAATAATCAGGAGTCTTGATGGTAGATGGAGAAGAAGGGGAAGTTGAGCCGTCGAAGTTGCGTATATGAAGATAGCGTAGCGGCGGAAACTCGGGGAAACACCACTTTAGTAGTATTCTGTTGCTTTGTAGCGAAAGGACTGTAAATTTAATAAAGCATCGTTACGGAGTAAAAGCAGAGATTGCCATGAGTGGCTCAATTAAAGGAGACAGACAAGCTTTCAAATTCAAGCGTTTAAAACGTTAGATGTTTTCCATTAAGAAAAGATTACAATGACAGTGAAAATTGTTTTTCTTTCTTTTTCTTTTACATTTATTTATTATCGTTTTTGTTAAAGATATGTTGTTTAATGCAAATTATTTTTATTCATAAACAATAACTTGTTTTTCTTTCAATAATTTTGTTTAATAATTCTCATTAGATAACCAAACATGAATTATTACAAAGGCTAGCCTATGTTTTTGTACATTCTATCTACTGCCATATGAATTTTCAAATCAAGCGCCAGAGGCGACATTAGTATTTATGCGATATCGAAGTAATAAAGCTCGTTAAAAGACAAGTGGCTCACTTACCTAGCCAGTCATTATACCTTTTGAGTAACTATTAAGGTTCTTACATATGTTACAGCGAGCATTAAGCCGTAGGCTCGTTTAACAGTTCATTAACTTCGTATTTGCCCGGGCGTTGAATAAGCGAGAAGAGTGCTCAACCCTCCTAGATTCACTTGCTCCCTGAGATCTCGACCTGAACCATTTGCTAGACACTCTTTTTCCTCTTTTACACAATTCTAGCCTATGCTCGACATAAAATAACAAAGTTTTGTTCTCACTTTTTTCTAAACTTTTGTTATTTTTTTTTTTAAATTAATTAACTAAAAATCTTTAAAAAAGTAAGAAATTTTATAAAAAATTATACTTGCTGTTAATTAATTTATGCTATTCATGTAAGAACTGATATATTTTACTTATTAGAAAATAAAGTTTTTTGTTAATACTTTGAAGTAAACTTCAAAGTTTTTAGTAATTAATAAGATATTATTGTATATAAACTTGTCTGTTAAAATAAACTAACAAAAGTCCAGCAAATGTCAAGTCTGGCTATGGCCACTTTGCTAGACTCTTATATTTTTATTTCAAGAAGTCTTGCAAGCATTCAGACTTTTTGCCAGGCTTTTATATTTTTATTGCAAATAGTCTTGCAAAATATCCAAATGTTATAATAAGCATTTATTTCTTTGAAATATTAATTGTGAAATCTTAATTCTTCATTTTTTATAGACTCAATAACGTATATACATTATTTTGAATTTATATTTAAAATAAAATCTTTTTTAGGTTTTTACAGGAATTGCAATATAATTTTTTATATCTGTGACGCACAATTAAATAAATGGTAATTTGTCGCAATTAGATCGCAATCAAAATCTTGCTCAATATTGTATTCTTTTATAATTGCATAGTTTTGACAAATATTATTGCATTCGTTACAGCCCGAGTAAAAAAATAAGTCTTGCTCCGGTCTGGCTGAAGTCTTGCAGAAGTCTAGATCTTGAAGTCTGGTAGTCGT
>UELX01005841.1:0-12471 GCA_900480035.1 Eupelmus urozonus | reverse complement strand
GCTTGTTTCTTCTAGTTTTATGTTAATTACGGAATGATTATTGAAGATTCATTTAGACTAAATAATTCACTCTTCAAATCGAAGTTCATTTTTTATATTTTCTTTAAAATAAGACTACAAGTACTTATAACTCGAGTATTTATTAAGATCTCAAAGTTTTATTAAGATCTGTGACCTGGATCTGAAAGCCTCTCCTGGCTAGTAGTACATTTTAATATTACCTTCGACTTTTTTAAATAAACTTTAACAACAATAAGACATCAGCTTATTCCATTCCTACTTAATAATAGCATAAGCAACCCCGCCAACTCCTTCTGAAAATAAAAATAAAAATCATTTTCTCTACAAGTCAAACCAATAGCTAATGCACGCAAAGTGCAAACGATAAAAAATCAAGCATCTTTAAAAAATCAAGCACCACCCTCACTTCATCTCAAATCCCTCGAACTCCAGCAGCAAACATTTAATGCAAATCTTAAGTGAGCACCACTTAACTTACCTCCCTCCTTACCTCATCACCAACGCATAAATAACCCCCGCCTCGGACAATCCAAAGACGCTTGCAATTTTCCATCATAACATCCCCGACGACTGCCTTAACTCGTCCATCAATGATTCACTAATTTTCCCTCGCAGCGCAGGGCCGGCCGTGCTTGCAGCTTCGAAAGCTAAAAAATTCAGCGGGAAAAGTCTCGGCTGCCGGCGGCTCTGTCGTAACGAAGGACGCACAGAGAGAGAGAGAGAGAGAGAGAGAGAGAGCGAGCACGAAGCTCGCATAAAAGCTCGCAAGCTCGCGCGCGCGGAGAATAAAGCGCGAAATACGGCGCTGCGCTCGAGGAGGAATGAAGATATAGGGAGGATGAAAGAATGATATCGGAGAAAGAGCTCGGGCGTTCGAGAGTTCAATAAATATGCAGTGTTATTCTCTCGGGCTTGCGAGCTTGCGAGAGCATTCCTTAACGATTGTTCACGCGCGCGAAAGGAACTCGAGGAGAGATGCGCGCGAGCGCGAGACCAAATGTTATTGGGAGAAAGTCGAGGATTTCAGAGGGTTATGTGTGTATATTTTTGAGGGTAGATTGTCGCAAGGATTGAGAGATTTATATGAAAAAATATTACTTATATGTACAGATGCTTGGGTAAATTGGGTAAATTTGCTATCGTTTAAGTATTGCGAAATTTTGTGTTGAATAGAAATAATTAGGATTTTACATGAGAAACTTTGTTAATTTTTACTTATGTACAAGATTACATTATAAAAAGCAATTATTATTAAGTTACCTAAGTTTCAAATCTTTACAGTATCACAAATAATTATCAAATTCATAAAGAAAACAATAAGTGCCCACTATATTTGAAAAATCTACAAACCTAAATCAATCAAAATTTTTCATGAAAAATATTAATCTGAACAATCGAATGATTCACGATCGAATTCTGCAGGATACAAAACTCAAGCATTCTACGCTCTGAAAGCCGAACTCCCATAGAGAAAATTGAACCGCAAGCATTACAACCTCGCCGTAATCTCCCGAAATCTATCTGTAATTCTACACGGCGTAAATCTAATTCAAAGGTATATAGCAACGGGAGCGCGTGTAGCACGCCTATTTTGTATATATATATCCCCGACATTGTCCCATGCGCGCGTGCGCTATCGTTAAATCACCATAATTGCAGATCCCAGAGGCGAGCAGCTCGCGAAACCGCTCGTCAAAATCCTCTACATACGCGAGCTTGCATATAGAGTCGCGGCCCTGCGCCTATTGTTTTCCTTTGGCTATGAAAGTCCGAGCTTCTCGTCATTGTCCGAGCCTTTGTTACCTGTTGATTTGATTTACAATTTCGGGAAGCCTTTTCAAAGCTGGCGCGTGCACACGGAGGATTTTAAAAATCGATTTAATTTTTAGAGTCGGTTAGTTCTTTTGTTAATTATTGAATTTTCGGGATTGATGAGGTGGTAACGTCTAATTGTACATTAGTTCTTTGAGGGTATTTAAAAGATGGTATTTGATATTTGAGCAAAAAATATCTCCTCAGACGGTCTCAAATATGAAAATAATTTTTCTGTATTGGAAAAAGGTTTTTTTTTATTTAGGCTATTTTTAATATAAAATCATGAATTATGAACCTAATTTGTATGAAGGTTCATATCATGGTTATAATATCAATTTTAGAAGAAAAAAATCATTTTGTATTTATTGAAATAAAAAAAAACGTCAAAAAAGTTCATTTGATAAAATGGAAGAGATTCTTTTACAATATTTTTCAATGTCAAGATCGTTGTTAAAAGCATATATTTATTAAAATTCCTCATATATTTAAACTACCATATTAATTGATGCTGTTAAAATCGAATCTAAATATGCTTAAATATGCTTAATTACTATTCTTCAATTTGATACTACTTGCATGAAATTACTTGTCAACTAACTTGCCCCACATAAAACTTTCGAATACTGTTCAATAATTCGTTTCAAATCATTACAAACTCTTTTCAAATCAATCATTCAAATCCCAGTTGAATCGGATAAACAAATAATCTCTTAAACCTACTAAAAGTAAAAGAACAGCCAAAGCAGCAGCACTTTGGCATCATGCATATTCAAGCAAACATCAAAGTCAGAATACGCCTTCGGCGCCTCCTCTCAAAACAAAACAAAAAATAAAGAAACATCTCTGCAGAGAACAGTCAGAAGTCGCAAGGCGGAAAAACGATCTCGAAACGAGTACACAGCGAAAGAAAAAAAAAGCGCTCTCAGTCACACTCGAGCGGGGCGCGATGGCCGCGGGGCGATTTTTGTCGCCTCTGCGCGCATTGTGCATGTCCGAGACGACTCGTCGCATCCAGCTTGGCTCGGCCATACTTCATGCGCATACACAGACACACACACACACACACAGAAGCAGCACCCGGGACAACATAGCGGGCATGCAAGTTTAATCTTCTGGAAGTAACGCTCGCTACGACCCTTACACACAGACATATATACGCAGACAGAGACACCGGGCAACTATTACCGATGCGCGCGCGCGGGCGCATACAGCGCGCGGGAGGCTGAATAATGCATCGATGCGCGACGATTCGCGCTCTCTCCGGTTTACATAACGCACAACTCTCTCTCTCTCTCTCTCTTGCTCTTGGTTATGTATATACATATATACACGCCCCCGCGCTTGGAGCTCGCGTATTATGAGCTGCCGGACTGCTGCCATTCGCGAGTCCATTTCTCTATGTAAATCGGGCCGGAAGCTCGAGCAAGCCGAGAGAGAGAGAGAGAGAGAGGACTAGAGAGAGAACTGCGCCGATTAGGCCGGTTTTGCATTGCGCACGCATCATCGTGCCCGGACGCGTGCCGAAGGCGCGCGGGACCTGGTTTTGCGCTGCGCGAGTGTGTATATATTGACGAGCGCAGGCTGGAGGACGCGTCGAGTGCGAGTTTACTAGCGGTTGATGGAGTTGTTTGCGTTTTATGATTTTATACTGGGGCTGGGAGAGCTGCATTGTGGCTCGCTGCCGGATTGTCATGCCGAGACTTTAGTGGAGGGGGTGGCTGTTTGCATTGGAGGTTAATGTTCGTTGGGCGTGCGTAATGTGGGACTCTTTGGAGCTGGTGACAGAGGTGGGATTTTTCTGGTATTTTGGTTGTTTGATGCGCAGTTAAAAATGTGTCGTACTTAAGTCCGTATTTTACGAAATTCTTAAGTATTTGGGTCCCTTTTTTACGAAAATCAATTCGTCAAAACTCTAAAGCAAATTTTTCATATTTTAATTCAACTACGAAAAAAAACGTCATTTTTCGAACCGATGAGTTTTTAGTCTTTTAGCTCAAATGCGAAATTTTTACGCATAAAAAACTTATTTTTAACGCATTTATGACGTTATTTATATACGTAAAATTTACGTAAATTTTGACGATTTACGAAGTACGAACAATTTTTAACTGTGTGGTTTAATCGTTAGAATATATTGTTTGTTGAAAAGGAGGAGTAGCGTATTTTGTTTTTGTTTATAAAATTGTACTTATATTATTAAGACATTTATAATTTAGAAACGGATAATCTTGCAAAAAATATAGCTAAAATTATATTTTTTTTACTGACGTAAATGTCAATGGTACATGGAAAATCGACCATCGAAACCTCCTGAATAGAAGCCGTTTTGCAAGTCCAGCAAAGAATTCACGAGGCGATCGGCTGCTATTGGAAAAATTCTCAATCGGTCACGAATTAACAAGAGATTTTCTGCTACAGGCAAGAGATATTAATCGTACTTGAAAAGAGAGTTTTTATGTGAAAAGAAATATCGACTATTCATGCCTTTTATTTTTATTACTATTTGATTGTTTGGAAAATTTTTTTTATATATATATATATATCTAAATGAAAAAAGTTTTGTTGAAATATATAAAGCAAATATATCTTATTATTCTTCTATATCTTTGTCAGAAATTATATTACGTATCTAATTATTTAAAAGTATCGCATTCATTCTCACAAATCAGAGAATAAATAATTTATTTTCATATAATTACATATGATTTAACTATATTGGCTATATAAAGAAAAGAATTTCCACAAATATTATTCAAACAATTACTTTTAAGACTAAATTTTTAAATCAATGTACATATTAAATTATGTTATAAAATGTTAATACAATAAAATAAGTTACAAGCAATTCACAGTTTTTATCAACTCGTGCAAAACAGTTTTTTTTTTCTTGGCACTCGAATCAACGTCCGCACAACGAACAAGTTTAAAAGTCCATTGGCCGAACCGTAGGAAGCATAAATTATGCATCAGCATCTACAGTCGCGAATGCAAGCCCTCTTGGCCATTGAAAACAGAGGGCTTTTATAAATATAGCTCACGCCTACATCGACCGGTCGATAAATTCGGTTTATAGTTTTCCATTGTACAATCACAGGCGATTTTTTTTGTTAACAATAAAATGTTCGTGTAATAAATTGTTTCAGTGCTTATCGAGTTAATTTTGAATAAAATCAATCAAATTACTTTTTTAAATGGTTCATCTTCCCGGAAATGGTTTTTTAAAAATAAGAATTTAATATTTTGTACGTATGAAATTAAAATTTCTATTTTGTAAATTATTACTTCAAAGCTATATGCAAAATCGCATTTATCATTTAAAGTTGAAACTGATGACAACTTAAATATCTTTCACTTTCATTTCTATTTTGGTAGATAGAGTCTGTAAAACTACCCATCAGTTGTTTGTTAAATTTGTATATTCCCTATCAAAACTGGTTTCCGACGCTAATGTCGATAACACCATGAAAAAAATCTATAAACGGAAGCTATAAATATTGTAGTGGGCTTGAATTGTATGTGTCGATTTATTTATTCCGGTAGCTCTATACCAGGAAGTTGACTCTGTTAAAGTTATTGATCAATTTATAAAAACATACGCAACAAACTATTTCTTGTCACGATAGTTTCTTCACTTCTCACGATTTTCATCAACTGACATTGTAGATAAGAAAATAAAAAGACTTATTCTTTTTTAAATTCTTATTGTGGTAAAAATTTTTTTATTTTTTTTTAGTAATTTTTTGTTCTGTGAATCAAACGACGTACATAATTAAATTTTCATGTAGTTCATCCGTTCATAATCTGAAAAAATCATGGTAAGCTGATTTCGTGAATCTGAAATAAACTATTGATCACATTAATTTATTGAAACATTTATTGTTGCATGTTTAAGCGAAAAAAACGAAAAGAAATCTGGAAATACAATATTGTAATTAAATTCAGACTACGCTGACTTCCGTCAATTACTGATCGATTTTAATATTATATAAAATTATATTTACCTGAATTCGAGATCAGCGCAGTGACTTTTAAATTTAACAAACGGTTGATAAATCCGAAAAACTAAATAAATCCTAGACAAACTGTACCTCTCCCTGCAATTTACATCGAAATGCTTCTCGGGCAGAGAGTATTTTCTCACTTAAATCTGGAAAAATGAAAAATCGAACTCACATCTTGCGGCAATGCCCGGCATATATATGTCCGGCGCAGCGCTAGCAAGAGTAGGAGGAAGAGAGGAAGAGGGGGGTGGAAGCGATGAACCAGCAGAAAGTCGCTAGCTGAGCGGAAAAGGACAATCCGAAGAGCAGCAAATGAGAAAAACCGAGTAATACTGCGTTCGCGAGCGCGGGCGGGCAAAATGTGAGCACACACAGCCTGCGGGCAAGAAAAATGAAAGAGCCGCAGAAAGAGACGTAAAATTGAAAGGTTTGAGGAAGAAAGTAAGAAGGGGACAGAACCTGCTAAGGCTTGCAGTTTAAGTTAACTGTACGAGTAGATGTGTGTCTGACTTTAATGTGTCCCTGCATGTATAAATATGTGTGCGCGCGCATTCATATTCATATGCAAGACCGTAAGAAGAATGTGTGAGTAGAAAATATGCATGAAAGTGTGTGATCGTATATGTGTCTAAGTGTGTATACATACATATGCATACATATGCATGCGTGTGTATGTGGGTGTGTGCGTATGTGTATGTATACGTGTACCTTCACATTCGCACGCTAGAACCATGAGAATGTGCTCACAGTTGTCACGCGAACGCAGACGCAAGCGCGTATAGGCAGTAAAAGGAAGGAGAAAGTAAGAAGAAAACTGCGAAGACAGTCGGGGAAAAATGAAAGTGCGAGATAGCAGCCTCGCAAAGAGCCAGCGAGATTCTCTCATCGTGCGCGTCGTCATGTTACAAGCAAGGGGAGGGCAAGGCGATAGCTCGCTAGAGGAAAAATATTTATCTTCGAGAAATTCCATCTTGATCGCACTTTTACGTGTACCTACCTATACACGGCGCACAGCTGCGATTTCAGCCCATGCCCTCGGGCAGGATTCATCGAACCATTCGCAGGGCGCGTAGGTGTTGATCGTCTGCTTCGCAACTCGTAACCCAAGCTCTGATCGTCTTCATTTCGCGTCGTCTTACCGGCGCGTAACCTGCTCTCGCGCGCTCAGGTGTAATATCTCGTCTCGCGCTCTCGCTCCAGGTGAGCTTTTGGAAAAAGCTTCGTTTGGAATGAAGTTACGGAAAAGTCTGAGACGCTTTTCTGCAAAGTTGGATTGTAAGATAATATTGCGAAAGGGTAAAGGAAGAGAAGAGAGCTTTGATTTGATATGTATATTATTTTTTGTATGCTGTTTCACTCGGTACTTTAAAGTTTTAAATGTTTTAGTTGTAGTAGGCGTTCTGTGTTTGCTTTTTTATGGAGAAACTTTGATGAATTATGAATTGAAATGATTTAAGGTATTAAAATATGAGTTTGCAATTTTTAATCAAAAATATTTTTAGAATACTTGTTCAAGAATATAGATATAAAGTTTTGAATGGGATAAAAATTTTGTTAATTAAATTTGTTTCACCAAGAAACAATCGGTTGAGCTCATTAACTTCGACTTGTTCGCGACGATCGATAGATTTACTTTTTAAAGCTCTATAATAACCGAACGAACAATAGAGTTTCCTTAACAATAGAATATTGTAAAAGAAAGTGGTAGTTTTTTCCGACCTACATATAATAATGTAAATATGAACTTTTTAAATCTAATAAAACAGTATTGATACTTAAAACATTTAGTTTTATAATTACCTTTTTCCTTCAAATAATTTTAAAGTAGCCAACTGCTATTGAATTAGCAATGTCTTTTAATTGACCTAATTAAATAACAAAAACATTACAAGTCGGAAAAATTTAAGTCAGACGCATTTTACGTACTGCAGAGCTAATTTTTAATGCCGCTGCGCATGAAAATCTATTGCGCAAAATTAGATTGTTGAAATAAAATTATAACGCGCATTAAAATGCCCCTCGTGCCAGTGACTTTTCCAGGAAGCTTTTAAAGAAAATTTTACTCTCGGCATAAAAGTCACAGGCACTTTTCAAGAAAACTCCTCCAAAACAATGTCAAAAAATATTTAAAGAAGACGCGCTTTAAAGTAAAATCCTTTTAGGCGTGGACTGTCGCTTTATTTTACACTTTATTTCAGCTACATTCAGCTGTAACAACGCATGACATAACTTTATATGACCGCACTATATTCCTGCATATCGCGGCTTGGCTTAAAAAACGTATATCTATCAAACCGTCAGCCATAACCAGTATAATGAGTTTCCCTTTTACACTTCTAATTAAATAATCGCGGATCCTAAAATTAACATTAAACATTACAACTCACAAAAATTCCTTACCATATTAATCCCTTAATAAAAAACCGAACCGCAAGCGAAAATCTGCATTCACCACGACGCCACCGCTCGGCAACAATTAATTAATAACCAAGGCCAGAATTTTTCGTCGCCTGGGAACATTAAAGTGTAAAATCTCTCTTTATAATGCTCGCAGCACTTTAGCCGAGAAGCCAGCCGTAATAACGCATAATGCAAGCTTCCTTTTACGCGACATACTGCGCACGCCTCTCCCTAAAAAAGAAACTCACAGCACGCGCGTCGGACTATAAAACGAAGCGGCGTCGTTTCGTCGCCTCTCCCAGGTTCGTCCCTTTTTTTTTATACCGTCGGCTAGTATCTAAAAGCTTTGTACCCCACCTACCTCGTGGGGCTGGCGCGCGCGTCTTAAACGTCCGGATTGACCTCCTTTTAAGCGCTGGCTCGGCACCTGATTGAGCTTGCGCCGTAGGACACTTTCGTAATTATTGCGTTAGTGCAGGGCTCGCTGCGGAGTTCGGAGCTTTTAAAGCGACGCCGGCGTGCTCCGGGTTTTACGAGGCTGAATTTGCCGTTCGAGCGCTTTTGCTGTTTATTAGGGGCGAGGCGATCGCTTTTCTTCTGGTGATATGGCGGTTTTCATTTTTAGACGGGTTTTTGTGTGGGCAGAAGTTAGGGTAAATTAGGCGATAGTTTGAGTTTTGTAAGAAAATTGTGATTATTTTTATTCATAGAGTTTTCAGTACTAAAATTTTATTTTGCAGGAGACTTTTACGATTTGTGAGTTACACGTAATTTATTAAACAATACAGATACGAAAAAAAAATAGCTAGGCCGATAGGCGATTAAATACACATTAATTAGAAAGATAGTAATTTAAATTAAAAAGAAAGTTGTCTCAAATGATTAAAGTAATTGAATTCAATAAGCAAAATAATTTTGACAATGTACATGAGACAAGTACGACGTAAAGTAAATAATTCGTTGGCAGTGATTTTGAATCAATCGAATTCAGCACAATCAACTAAATTTACTTTACCATCACCTCAATTGAAAGTTAACATTTAGAGTGTTGTTTCTGATAATAGACTTCTATTTTCTAAAGCTTTCAATTCTAATTTAATAGTAGATCTTCGAATCGCTTTAATATATATAAACGTCATTTACTTATCGGAAGTTTAATCAATGTCGCAGAGTAATCATTATCCTGACACTTTATAACTTAAGAAGAAGGAAGAGAAATTTGTAGAATTTTCATTCTTTGTCTTACATTGAATTCGAGCATTCTGTCTTTATTTCTCTATTTACTTATCTCTTATTGAATTCCTCTTCATTGTTCTACTATCGATATTTCATTGATGATGTTTTCGTAGAAATAATTCGTTTCTATTCTTTGGATAAATTTATATTTTTTAAAAGTTAACAGCCGATCCTAATTACACAATTTATCATTATAACCTTTTTTGTAATTTATTGAAGGATAATTAATCTCTTTCCTATCTTTAATTAAATATTTTTCTAAAAATTATGCAAATACTCTGAAGCATAATGTAACTAAAAATAGTCATGCATAATCCAAAACTATAAAATAGCTCTGAATCAGCAGTCAAAAATGTTCATTGCAAACCTTTTATCAAATTTTCTATACCAATTCTTATAACAGTCCCATTATCTTTCGCCATAAATACCTCCACCTATCGCATCACCACCCTTACAATACTTCTAATATTCGCCCCATTTGAAAAATATTTACGATAATCACACCAGTCCTCAAAGGCCCCCTCGACAATCCAATTTTTCCATCGTCAAGCTCATATCTTACATCCTCGACTTTACAATATTCCAACAAAGCCACTCATTTAATCGCCATTCATATAAATTCCTCTCCAATACCCTTCCCCGCTTATTCATCGGCCTCCTGCATACACACCGACTGCTCGCTTGCCGATAATACAGAGCGAATAATTGCGGCACACATCGGCACACTCGGAGCTTGCAAGCTCCCCCTGAAGGAAATATACAGGCAAGTCGCGTGCTCGCGCGTATAAACACACGCAGGCCCGTAATTGCATCTCGATTAAGGACCCGGCAGCTCTCGCTCTGTTTACCTTTTTTCCTCTTTTTTACCTCCGCGAGGCGCGAGGCAGCTGCGGAAGCGCGAGCTTGCGGCAATGCAGCGCGCATTTGCGCGCGCCCTTGCGGTTTACGCTGAATAATTCGCGGTAATTGCACTTATAAATACCCGAGCTGGAGCTCCTGTATACTGTGGGGGAGGGGTGGGGGCTCGATTGTTAGTGGGTCTGGGATTTCTGTGCTTTTTTTTACTTGCGGTTTTGTTTGGCGTGTTTGTGGGGTGATAGGGGCGATAGGGAGAGTCTTTTTTTGCTGGTTTGCGGGGATTGGAAGGATTAATGATGGCTTGGGATCGAGACTTTCCTGGATTTTCTGAGAATGCGTTGTCAGGGCGGTCTGTGGGTGAGCGTTTTGAATTTTTTTGAGTATTAATATGCATTAATAATTCCAAGAAACATATGATATGATAGCTAATGATTTTTTAAGCTAATACTCGGAAATGTAAAGTTTAATTGTTTGTTTAAATGTAAAAAATTAAAAATTTTGCTACCTCCAATACTCGGAAATATAAGATTAAATGTTTGTTTATAAATGAATAAACATTAAATTACGCCAGTTGCAAAAAATTAAAATTCTAGGAAAATGTTTTTATGACGTATAAACTGAATATAATGCAGACAATATTTTATTATCAATTCTGACCATTTGATTACAATTTTTAATAAATTATATGATTCTGAGAATTGCTTTTACAGATCAACATTAATCACCTACATGAAAATAATTCAATTTTAAAAAATATAAAAATTATCATAATTATCCATCGAAGACTAAAATAACTTCGTTGAATAAATAAAAGTAGAGCAATCCTAAATATAAATTTTCTATAACTTTAATAAACTTTTAAAACTAAGTAAAGTATAAATCTACAAAGATTTTATTTAAAAGATCAAAGAAAATTCTTGGATAAACATCAGTGAATCCCTTCCTCATTACGCCGTTAAAAGCAGTGTAAGAAAAAGTCAATTAAAAAGCCCTACGTCGACGTGTTCTCGAATCAACTAGAACACATAACCAGCAAGTAAATTAAAATTTTCATACTATTAACATCAATACAAAATCTATTGTAAAAATATTAATTGCAAAACCAAGTCGGTACATCTGGCGAATAAAATAAAAAATAAAAAATTTCATCATTTACTCAAAACAATCGCCTAAAAACATCAAAGAGACAAAATCCCCTTAGCTCGGAAGAAAACGCCATCGCAAATTAGGTACCTCCTGCTCTCCCTCTCCGAGCAAAAAAATAAAAACTCGAGAGAAAGCGCAAAACTAGCGGATGTACAAACAAACGCGCGTCCGCAGACGCTTAATCAAAAGCTCTTTGATTCGCTTTCGTCCTGGGCTCGGCGCGCGCGCATCATAAGCTATATGCGCAACGCGAAAAAAAAAACGACGGAAAACCGGCTGCGTCTCGTGGAAACGGATAATCCGGACATTCAAAAGCGGCGGCCTCTTTGTGCTTGCGAGCTTTATCGCCGCGTGCGGCAGCAAGCTCCGGCCTTACTTCCTCGGCGGGTTATGCGCGCCCGTTTTTCGCCGGCGAAATTAAGGCGAGGCTTTTTAAGGGCGCTCGTAAACAAGGACGATTAAGCGGGAAGAGATTTTTTTTTATTTTTTTTTAACTATTGGCGAATTTAAGCGGGAGAGGCTGGATGGGCTTGATTGAAAAAGTTTTTGAAGGCTGATTACGGCGATCGGTTTTCGCTTTTTGTTGACGCGATGGGTCGTTGGTTCGTTAGTGCATATTTATGGGTTTTTTGTTTGCTTTTTTGCAGTAGAATAGTTTTTAGTTGGTATATACAGTTTAGATGTATTCAACAATATTAAATGTTTCATAATAATTTTAATATTCAAATAAAGTGTTTAAAGCAGTTTTTAATCTAAAACTTGATTTTGAAATAATTTTTTTTGAAATTAAGTTAGTAATTTAATTAAAATATATTTTTTCTGTATTATTTTACGTTTTAGAAAATTATTTTTATTAAAAAATAAGAAAATGATATTATTTAAGCATTTTAAAATTCCTTCAAATTTAAATGTTTATCATGAGACTTTATAATTTAATCAAGTATAAACATTTGCACATATAATTTATAGAAATAATTTTATAATATATATATTT
>UELX01005840.1:0-12473 GCA_900480035.1 Eupelmus urozonus | reverse complement strand
CTTTTCCTCTGCTGGGTTACTTATGTAACGTGATATTTATGTGCAATTTTACTTTATTGTAATTTTTTTACTCTATTTTACAATAGAGGAGAAATAAATAATACAAAAAATAAATTTAAAATTCTAGTCTGCATTTAAGCCAGCCATCATGCCAGACAGTTATCAGTCAAGCAAAGGAACTTAATCCTCTAGCAAGGCAGAACATTTAGTTCCTAAAATGTCTAGCACTAAACGTTTATGGAAAGAAAATTATATAATTCTCTGTTGCTTTTAGAAAAATGAACAAAACTCTAAGAATTTAATCAAGTGTTTTATTCGGTGAGTCTATGGCTCATTATGAAGTAAACGCACATCGAACGTTCTTAACATTAAGCTATGGAAAAAGTAATGAAATTCGTATTTTTATTGAACATCTAGATCTATGTCTCTTGCCATAAATTTGTCAATAACGGCATTTGTCATCTGTTCGATGAAATTCAGTATGAAATTAATGCCGTGGAGCTAGATAAAAGTAAGAATGTTGGTTTAAGTAGTCTTATAAATGGATGGACTTCATTCAATTCAAATCAGACTCTTATGTTACAGACTGCGGGCTGGCTTGGCTTTGATAAAAAAAATGAAGCTTTAGTAGATTAACGCAGAAAATTTGAGGTTTTCGTTCCGCTAAGCATGATTTTGAATTTTGCAGAAGGTTATAAGGAAATTGTTGTTAATATGAAGCATGAACTCATTCTCATGAGATCAAAAAACGACTTAAATGCAATAATTTAGGAGGGTATCGTAGCCAATAATATCACGACCTATGAAAACTAAGAAGTAAAAATAACAAAGATTGAGTAGTTAATGACATACGTTATTGCATCTGACGAACAAAAAATTTAGCTGTTGAATTTTGGAGGCAAAGATCCTATCTCTGTGTGTTTTCGCTCTTAAAAATTATTTCCATATCGTCTTCTCTCAAGCACAAATAAACATATATGGACAGTAAAAACTTGAAATCAATTGGGTAAACCATGTGTTGTGATTGTCGGACTACAACCGAAGAAAAAAAATCGATTTGATCAGTGTGAGATTAGTAATGTCAGACTTTTCTAGAATTCTCAATATTATACATACAACAATTTGAATCTTGACATATCTAAGAAAAAGTTCGCAATTCTCTAAGATATGTATGCTAATTTTCAGAACCCGTACAATAAAAAAGATCTACAGCCGCTGGTGACAAAGTTTCAGTTTATCAATTATATACTTTCTCATAGTTAACGATTGCTTACGGCAAAACGAATCTCTACAGAGAACTCTTGTAGATGTACGTCTCGATTTTGAATCTAAAAACTATTTTCCAGCTAATATTTTAGCTTATTCCATAATATCGCACAACCGCATCGTTCAGTACATTCCTATCAGTGTAGATGTCCAAAAGCTTGTCTAAATAGCTTTACAATCCACTCGACCGAAAAACATTCTAAGATGGAGTATGCTGTAGATTGGCTTCAGGAAAATAGGAGATGATTGCATTCTAAAGACAATTAAAGTCATTTAATTTACCTATTCAAAAACCCTATTCTTGGAAAACATTTTCCTATAAATTGCAAACAGAAAACCTTTGGCTAAAACATAACTATCATGAAGTAACCTGAAACACTAATGGGCTTGACTAATCCAAATTTGCAAACTTGCTCAGTCAATATTTACATAAGACTTTCAAAATTTTTTGTCATGAATCACTTGAACATTCAACAATATGGCTACACATCGAAATCACCTTTTATGTGTGTTACAATATGCGCACACCATAATCCAATTTACAAAACATTTTACGCTTTACACAACGTAAAACTCATGAAATTACTTTAGGATACATGCAAACACTAGTAACAAAAATGAAACAAAAAAAAATTTGAAAATTAAAAATATAAAAAATAAAATTAAATTATTATAAAAAATAAAAAAAAATTAAAACAAAAAAGTAGAAAACTCTATAGGCATTCTGGAACACGTGAAAGAGAGGAAAAACCTCTTTTTCGAATTCTGGAACATTTGGAGAAGGCAGGGGTTGTTCTAGAATTCAAATGTTCTGGTATGCCTATAGCTTATCTACTAGAAATTTGTATACAAATTTCATTCTAAATAACGTGTTTACAATAAATCGGAAGGGTTTATTAGCTGCCTAGAAGCAATAGCTCGGATGCATAGCTTATAAAATCACGTTCATAATGATAAACTTATTAAGAATTTATAAACCATTCCACTCCATGTAGCGATTAAACATTTATTATGCTAAATTCGTAGTCTTGTATTTCCTTGATTTTGTTAAAATATTAGTTTTGTAATGAATCTATTGAGTACTTTGGCTCTATTTACTAGATGAAGGGCTCAGCTCATAAGAAGATAATAAAATCACAATATTCTTAATATAATGTATTGGATATTACTATCTCCAATATGTTAAAAATCCAATATTAATTTTATTACCAACATATCGCTGGAGTAGACTATCTAATATTTTACACAAACATTTCACGTAGTTGTTAAAATAAATTATTTTTACAAAAATGAAATGAAAATAAAAATTCTGCGACGGGGGTTCGATTCCACTAACTTTAGCTCTAGAGACTTGCGCACTACCGTCTGAGCTATTGTTTTTTTTTTTTTTTTTAATGTATTTTGATTAAATTTAGGTTATAACTTATTAATAAAAATTCAATTCGATGACATTAAAAAAACAATAGCTCAGTCGGTAAAGCGTAAACCTTCGGATCGAATCCCTGCCGCAGAATTTTATTTTTCATTTTATTTTCGTAAGAATAAATCACTTTGGCTACTATAGAAAATATAAATGCAATATATTGGATAGTGTGCTGAAACTAATTATTGGCAATACATTGAATATTGAATTGCCAATATATTGAAAACAACAATATTCAATACATTGACAATATGTTACCCATAGTTTTAATTTTTACACGGATTAACACAATGATTGCAGTGTTATACAGCTACAACATTCGTTTAAGTAGAACATTATCATATACTTGCTAATTTATTTACATGGTTTGTGAAGCGCGGAAACTGTATCCATCACTCTCTTTTAGCAGAAACATCCACACGTGATATTTGAAGCAAGAACAAAAGCTAGCAAAGGCTGCGCTAATTCCGGAACTCTTGAATGGCGAACAAAAGGCCGACGACAAAAGCATGTGCCTGGAGTGACAGAAACAGGATCTAATCGATATAAAAGAGATGTACGTGAAGTAGCAAAATATATTGAAACTGCTATTTTCATCGATAAAGCAATGGTAACGTATAATTTTGTATGCTTACTATTAAACTACCTACTTTTAATTCATATGAAAAACGGTGTTAAAAATACTTATGTTAAAAATACTTATATAGTAGAAAAGAAATGAACTTACTTTGTAATATAAAAAGAACGAAGCAAAAACCTATTCTTGCCCTTTTTAGACTTAATTGAGACAGGTACTTACGTACTTAGTTTGCTTGATATCATATTTAGAAAAGTAGACTATTACTATTAGGGCAATCATATTAGTAACATTTGGTGTTATGAAGAGAAAATGGTTTGTTCAATGTCCTTAAGTTAAATAAACAATTTTATAGAAATATACTAAGTTCTTCATTGATTAATATAGTATTAATATTATTTACTTTCTCTACGTTTAAAAATTGTCATATTTCTTTATAAAATTGATGAACAATGATAATACATGTTTTTTTAAAATTAATTTGTTTATAGTCAAGAAACATAGCCCGCATAGCATGAAATATTTCTAAAATAATTCATAGTAAAATTAGAATATTTCAAAAACACTAACATGTAATTCCTAACAATACATAACGTTATGAAAATGTTTTTCTTGAAACCAAAAAAACTTCTCAAGAAAAAGTTATTAACACGTATTGAGAACGTTATTAAAACATCGTTAATGTCCACCAACTTTAAGTTTTTAAGTCTTGGAAAACGTTCTAAAAACGTAATAAAAACATCAGAAATTAGACGTATGCTTTTAAAAGTTTTAGTAAATACGGCTCGAAAACGTAGTAAAAACGTCAGATTGTATACGTATACTTTTAGAAGTTTACATAAAAACATTTTAAAAACGTTTTTATAACGTCAAGTAAAAACTTACCCGACCTGGCTGATAAAATTAAAAAAAAAAATTCTTAAAGCATGGGATCGAACTCGCGACTCTTCGTACCGAAGACCGATGCCTTAACCACTCGGCTAGCGAGTCAGTTGAAATCGAATACCAAAATTTCCTATGTAAGTTGCTTGTAAAATACAATTTTTTAAATTCAATACTATTTGTTATTTATGATACAAATTATAATATTTCGCATCTTATCAATGTAAGAAATATTATTGAATTCCAAAATTTGTACTTTATAAGGGAAATTTTTGTATTTGATTTCCCAAAATCAGATCAAAATACTATCATTTGTATTATCAATAACAAATTATAGTGCATTTAAAAAATTGCACCTTTCAAGCACTTATGTAGGAAATTTTGGTACTCGATTTCAACTGACTGGTTAGCCGAGTGGTTAAAGCATCGGTCTCCGGTACGAAGATTCGCGGATTCGATTTCAGGCTTTGGAAATTTTTTTTAAAATTCCATCAGCTGGGTCGAGTAAGTTTTTACTTCAAATTATAAAAACGTTTTTAAAATGTTTTTATGTAAACTTTTAAAATTATACTTATATTTTATGACGTGTTTATTACGTTTTTAAAACGCTTTTACTAAAACTTTAAAATGCATACGTATACTTTCTGAAGTTTTTATTACGTTTTGAAAACGTTTTCCAAGACTTAAAAACTTGAAGTTACATTGAATTATGTTTGAAAGCATAACTAGAATATTACTTTACAACATTCTGAAAATATATCTGAAATATTTCCAAAAATGTTTTAGGTATTCTATCGCAAATATTACACAAATATTTGAGAATTATGTATTATTCCAAAACTGTAATACCAAAAATATTGCGGAAATATTTCATGAAAAACTTTATAAAATATACCAGAAATATTTTATGAAACTGCTACAGAAATATTTATATGTAGAATTTATAAAATATTTATGTCTAATGAAATCAGGTGTACAAATATTTCAAAAAATATTACTAAGAAATATTTTACGATTATTTCTTATACGTTACAATGAAATATTGCAAAAAAATTTTATAATTTATTTTCCGCTTTAAAAAGATGCTAGGAACGTTTTACAAATAGTGCAAGAAATATTTCAGGAACGTTACAGAAACATTTCTTCGTAATGTTTCTCAAAAATATTTTCAAAAATATTTTTAAAATACTGAACAAATATTAGGGTTTAATGAATTTATGGTTCGTGTGGTGATTGATTATATAAAAGAAAGAAGACTCTGTTGATCGAATTTCGACCATTCATTGGTCAATCGACAAATCTAAAAGAATGACAATGTGACTCCGCAGCGACTCACCAGCTTATTAATTAACTGCCTTGAAGATGGACGTAATAAATACCTCCGAAACGTCAGCCAAAATTAATAAATGGATAGTTTGCCGAGATCAACAGTCTTCTTTCTTACATTTATTTAACAAATATCTCGATATTTATTCCTCGCTTTAAGAAGACTTAGAATGTTTTACAAATATTTTCAAAACGATTTGATGATTCCGCGG
The DNA here is from genome assembly GCA_900480035.1 of Eupelmus urozonus. Classification (NCBI taxonomy): domain Eukaryota; kingdom Metazoa; phylum Arthropoda; class Insecta; order Hymenoptera; family Eupelmidae; genus Eupelmus; species Eupelmus urozonus. Next base: position 6,787 of record UELX01005840.1, on the reverse strand, counting down.
GGGCAGCAGGATCCAGCTACGTATACTGAGCACCGGCAGAGTCGACGATTGAATTCCAAGTGATTAGTCAATCCCACTCGTTGTACACGAGGAATAAATCCTATCCTGTTACGAAAGAGGTCCCGGAATGCGAGCGCAAGAATCGAACGCAAGACCAAAACTTTTTTTTTAAGTTTTCGTATTCTAGGACGTATTTTTAGCCGATTAAAACCCAAACCCCTGAAAATCGAACGTAAGAATGCTAGAATCAAACGCGAGATTTTTAAACAACTTGATTTTTTTTTTTGCAAAGAGGTAGTAGGGGCACCCCGGAGAGTAGATGCACGATTTTAACAGTGGAAACAGTTTTTTGAGGTTTGAACGCTATAGTTACAATTCAAGTTGTGTAATTTCTCGTTTTTGGACAGATATCGTGATCGTATCGAGATACCGCGAAAATAAACAAACTAGTTATTCCTTCCTCTTTTAATTTCTACAGGACATCTCGTGATGAAGCCTGTAGAGGGCGTGCAAGTGTGAGTGAAGTGCTCCATAAATTGGCAAAAAGAATTTTTGCAAATTTATCTCTGGGTGAAACTAGAGGAAAGTTCACCCAGTAGCACAAAGTGTGACACCTTGTTTTGTTTTATTTATCCGGGTAACCCTCTGCACGTGACTCGGGCCTAAGATTAAAATTAGAATCGTCCACTAGCACACCAGTGTAAAGTGCGCACAGGTGGCGTCAACTCCAGCGTACTGATAGAATAGAATCCAGCTTGTATATTTTGGGAGATTACTATTAAAGCAGTGTTGTTTTTTTTTGACGTGTGTTTTGAGGGAATCTCGAGAAGAAACGTGGAGTTGTACGCTTGTGGTTTTCACTGAGCACCACAAAAATTCCCTACGCGCTGATAGGCTTCTTTCGGTGTTCTGTGGACAGTTTTAGAGTCGGTCCAAATTGTATGCGCGCCCAGTATGTAGACTAGAGTAGAAAACCGTGCAGTACCAAAACATCGGAGGAAATTCGTTTTGTTTTGGATTGTGAAGACGGCAAATGCAGCACGTGCTCCCTAATCGATGGATAGCCTCCACAATTGATGCATGTGATCTTCAATGCAAGATCTCAATCGTTACCTGTCGGCCTTAGGCTTGAAGCCGTCAGGAACCAGATGCGCCAAGATAGACCGCTTGACAAAGTACTCCATCGAGGATTCCCTAGAGAATTTAAATAAAGGTGAACACGCAGCTTGGGTATAAACTGCCAACATGCGTGAGACGTTTATTGATAGGATCTTGTCGGGAGAGCTGGATGTGTCCTGGGCCAACAATGCGAAAAATGAACTACAACGACTCGAGGAAGTCCACTTAGATGAGGCAGTGTCAAGCCTTCTGGAGACAACAAGACATGACATAACTTTCAGGAGACCCATTAATACAGAGCAGGACGAGTCGTCGCTAAAGGAGCAGAATGAGTCGACTTATGAAAACTTAGAAGAATCGAAAATTGAGTGGATCCACATAAGGTCGACACAAAAGAAGGAGTTCGAAGTGTCAGTCGAGTTTGCCATATTTATGACGGTCATGCAGAGGCAGAGAACAAATGTGACTGCTCGCTTAAATGACCTGCAAGCAGGCGATTTCCGGCCACCGGTCAATAGCACGGTGCTGGATGGCGGAAATCCTGGAAGGAACAGAGTGACCTTCCAGGATCCCTGTAATATTTTTTGGGCAGATTCACAGGACAATATCATAGCCCCCCAGGATCAGGCGATAGACAGAGTAAAGATCTCCAGACCTCACTCCGAGAAGCCTGGCAGTGCCTGGAGATGTGAACGACTCTCGAGAGCATTCCCAACCCCCGGAAGTAGGACTGGTCCTCGGATTACAAGGCCAAGCTTTTCAAGAGACAGCTTGGACCTGCCGAAAGGACCGATGGACCAAGCATAGCAGATCTCGCAAGCCCCTAGTACAACACCAGGACAACAGAGTCCTTTAGGGTCCCACAGAGACGTAGGACAAATTGTGGGAGAGAGGGAGAGAGAGGGAGAAAGAGATATATTCTCCTCTCCGGCAGAACTATTTTCAGGAGTTGCGGCGACGTTATACCGCAATAACAGAGACTTTTAAAGAACGTATGCCGAATTCTGTAGAACGTTCGGCAGCTGGTACGGTACCAATCGTGGATACCAGCTGCGTCTTGTGCACGAGGCGAATGGGCGTACGCAAGGACCAGAGGATCCAGTCAGGGACTACTTAACGTGCCTGAATGCGATCATCAGACAGATAGAGTCCCCGATGAGTCTCAAGCGGCAGTTGGACCTGTCCTACAGGAATCTCCGGCCAGAGATTCAAAGAGTGATACGTAGAGCAGAGTGTCGCAGCATGGCTGCGTTATTGGACACCTCGGTTGAGGCTGAGTTGATCTTGGAATCGGAGAGAATTTTTCAGCCTCCTTCGTCTCTGAAGTTGTTTCTCTTGCCAGAGATGGTGTATAAGAAAAGAAAAGGGGCAAAGCCGAAGATTGCGGTCGTAAAGACAGTTGGTGAGTCGGATCGCCTAGCTTTTAAAAGAAGAACTGGATAGCCTTGCTGCTAAAAAGAGAAGATCACCGCTTGGCTCTCCCAGAGATAGAAACAGGGAAGGAGGTAAAGGAGGAGCCTCACAGAAAAATGGGCAAGGACAGGACCAGCGGAACCCTCCTGCAGGCCAGCAGAATCCACCTGAAGTCCAACAGATTCCTCCTGGACCCCAGCAGACGAACCAGAGATTCAGATGTAAGCAGGGCCAAGGAGAAAGGCCGCCCCATATGCTAAATGGGCCAATTACTTGCCATTGGTGTAACAAGATCAGTTACATGAAAGATTTTTGCCCTAAGTATTCGGGGAACGGCCAAGGAAGACGTAAATTCGGCAAACGTCCTCCCCCAGCAGAAACCGACTATAATATCCGATAGAATGGGAGGAGTGGTTACTACCGTAGAAGGGCCGAATCCTCTGTACTTTATAGATTTAGGAGCCGGAGATGCGCCCTTGGAACTAGTTACTGATCCCCGGGCTGGTACTCGGTGGTGGCTGAGTTTGAACGTCGAGGGATTCAGGTTAAAAGCCCTCTACGATACAGGAGCAACGTATACGGTCATGAGAACCGTGGGAATCCAGATCGCTTCAGCCGCTGGGGTAAAGATGATGCAAGGTAATGGATGCTGAGCCAAGCTACCCGTCGGACAGTCCAGCGTTGTCTCGGGCTACGATGATCTACCGTTTCAATTAGAGGGCATGAAGAAGTATTTTCGAGTGGCGATCGTCACTGACGATAATATATATTGCTACCCAGGAGCAAATACCATCAGGTCATTCGGGGCCACACATGACATAATGAACGATCGAATATTCGTCAATGCCACTCAGACTTATGTCAACCATGAATTAGCCGGCGGTAGTCTGAAAGATACCGCTAATCTGGTTTCCATTGGCATTGAGGATGTCTCCGAGAATCAACGCAATGTTTTGCTCGATGTGGTTGAGTGGATCCTTGGAAAGAAAGATCCTCCCCTGGCGTGTACCACGTGGATCGAATACACGATAGATGTATTGGGTGCCACTCCAGTCAAGCAGAAATGTTTTCCTATCTCGAAGAAGCGCGAGGAAGAAATGTATGCGCAGGTACGAAAGATACTCCAGACAGGAATTATCGAACCCTCGACCAGTGAGTGGATAGTCGAGTGCAGTAGTCATGGTGTGCTAGGCAAACCGCCAATTCCGTTTCTACGTTTACTATTGAAAGGTGAGAGCGGTTTCGAGGGCAGAGGCCTATCCACTGCTGCACATGGACTCGATGCTCCAAAAATTATGAAATGGAAATTTCATCTCAACGCTGGATCTGATTCAGGCGAATCACCAGATCCCGTTAAACGTGGAATCGAGACCGATCTCTGTATTTACCGTCCCAAGAATAGACCTATTCCAATTTATTCCAATTGAGAATGCCATACGGCTTGTCTTTCGCTGGAGCGACCTTCCAGCGGTTGATTGACATGGTGATTGGAATAGAGATGAAACTTTACCCCGTCAGCTACTTAGACGATATTATGATCGGGACGTAAACGTTCAGAGAACATGTCAAGTGGCTGCAGCACGTGCTGAAGCAAAGTCAAAGAGGCAGGTCTGATTATGAACCGCGAGAAGATTATGTTTGGCCGCACTGAGGTGCGATACCTCAAGGTTTTTGTCTACAGAAATGGTTTTAGCCCAGACCCAGAGAAAGTGAAGCCAGTGATTGAATTTCCTGCGCCACGAAATCTGAATCAGCATCTTGTGTAGTATAGAAAGTTCCTCAGCGACCTAGCTACGGTTGCCGAACCTCTTGCGTTCCTTACGCTCAATGGCCGAAAATATAAGTGGATCGAAGAGCAGCAGACAGCTTTCGAGGCCGTGAAGGTGCGTGTCGTCTCAGCTCTAATCCTGGCCAAGCCAGATTCTAAGGCGCAGTTTGTACTCCATACCGATGCTAGTGACATCGGTATAGGAGCCGTCCTTTTCCAGGAAGTTAAGGGAGAAGAGCGTGTATTGGAGTTTGCCAGCCGCACTTTAACACAAGCTGTAAACACTACAGTGTCCGAACGAGAGTGTTTGGCTGATTTGGGCGATAAGGAAGTTTTGGTTATATATAGAGGGCTATTTCTTCGAGGTGGTCACTGATCACTCTAGTCTCTGGTAGATCCGCAGTCTGCAGAGTCTACAGAAAGATTGGCTAGATTGGCTCTGGAGCTACATAGTCACGATTATGAGGTACAATACTGCAAGGGAGCATTGCACCATGTGCCTGACGCCCTCTTCCGGATGTATGAAGAAGATTCTGGAGAGCTTGACATAGGAGCCTCTCTTGGGCTGAGAATACCGAGGATAAATGGTATGAGCAATGACTGCGGAGAGTACAAGTTTGTCCACATGAATACCCACGCTGAAAACATGTGGGGAGACGGCTGTACACGTACCGACCCAACGATCTTAATAGGAAAACGCACGTTCGTGAAACCCTGGCAAGTGCTTGCTGCAGACATAACGGGACCCATGACAAAGAGTATCCGTGGATGTGAATAGGTGTTGGTATATCAAGATCTCTTTACCAGATGGGTTGAGTGTGTTCCGTTACGCAGAGAAGAAAAAGGGCGACAAGCAGCATATTATGACTCCGGAAGAAGGGATGTTACGTTCTTCGTCGGCAACTTAGTCTGGAGGAAAAACTGAGTTCTGTCGTCGGCAGCACAAGGTATTTCTGCCAACTTAGCGCCGAAATTCTCCGGATCTCAGGTGATTGTGAAAAAGCCCCAAAGTAAGACATATACTCTCTTAAGCGCCAACGGACAGATGGATGACGCGATACATGTCAGCCACCTAAAACCGTACATCCTTGGCGGAGATTTCGGGAATGAGGTAGTTTTGGACGATGAAAAATTTCGATCACTGAGGAATGCGAATGAGGCGATGTGCGACCCGCCCGTTATTTCGGATGCGAAAGAAACCGGCGGCGGCGCTAAGGCCTCTGCAAAGGCCGATGGACGCAGACGACGAGCGTGCGATAGCTCCTGCGAGGGCTCAGGCGAGTGATGTACCGCAAAAATGGGGCCGTCTTTGGAAAAACACTGTGACCATCATTCAACAACCACGAAATGACCCGGTTGACAATGTCCTTTGTTGACCGAGGGGAAGGTCGAAAAGATCGACGAAGAGGCTTGCACCGATGGATAATGGTGACGTTTTACTCCGGCGTACGCAAGCGACGGCTCACCGAGTCGACTAGCGGCCATCTCAACGGAGTGGGAACCCGTCCCTTCATTCTGTTTCAGGTGGAGAAGAACACTGGAGTACCTGAGGAGGTTCTACAGGCTATCCTGACTGCAGTTCTGCCCAAGTTGCTGCAGCCAGTCCAGACGGAGGAGGAGGAGGAGGAAGAAGACTCTGGAACAGAGATCCCTTCTTCGCCTGTCCCCACCCTCCGCAGGCCAAACAGGCCACCAGCCTTGGCTGTAGAGCCGGTAGGCTAAGGGGCATAGAGAGGCCAAAAAGACTCTTCGCTGCCTGATCCCGTCGATTTATCAGCATCGGCCGAATGAAAGCAGGTGGAGGAGCTGCTCCAGCAGTCTTGCCGGAGTTACCGAGCGGCGAGGGCAGTTGAGGAAACAGATTTTCTGGCGTGGGATAAGTTCTGTTTCTTTAAGGATGCTTGACATACGTGAGTTCCCTTGCCTCTTACGATGGCGTGCTTGAATAGCGTAAGTCCCATTGCAAGTATGCACATAACTGTTTGATCCAACCAGTAAGTTTTCGTTTAAAATAATTTATACATATTCCAACAATGAGTAGGGCGAAAATTCAATAGATAATTTTTTATAATAAATTTTGTACCTACTCACTGTTGCGTTTTGTATAAAATAATTTGAAATAAGCTTTAAGGGGACAAACCACCTTTAGAGCCTGAAAATAAAGATAAATTATTGTTTTAAATTTTTTAACTTTATTTCAAAAAAATAAATGTGCTTCATGAGTGTGTGGGAAAATACCTTTATTTCAAGCAGTTATATGCTATAGTTGCTTTCATCAAGGCTCCCCTAGTTAGTCGATGAAGCTTCATATCCAGAATTGCTGTTTCATAAGGTTTCTCATGCCCAGTTAGATAAAATTAATTTTTCCAAACAAATTTAACTTCAGTATCCAGACCATTCTCGCATAAACGAGGGAATTTTTGAAAAACAAAAAATTTTTAATTTTACAGTACAAAATATCAATTTATCACTAATATGTTAATAATT
>UELX01005839.1:0-12485 GCA_900480035.1 Eupelmus urozonus | reverse complement strand
ATTATATATTGATTGTTTAACAATTCTGTGTAATGTAAAGATCAAATCTACTCTTTATTTAATTTTGCTGATGTTCTAAAGTTATGTCCTCTGTAGAGGACGCTGTGACTGTAAGGGTTAAGTGCGTATAAATAAATAATAATAATAATACTAAAAAATAATAATTTTTAAATGTGTAAATAAATAAATACTTCTATTATTTACCTAAAGTCCCAAAACTTTTTATTATTTCCTCTAGATGAATATTTAACATGTTGTTTCGAATAAGTATTTCCTCGAACATTTCCAAACCACACATCATAGCCAGCATCAGCTAACTGATAAGCTTGAAGAAGTTTAAATAATATAATTAAATTCTCTTATTGCATAGAATTCGTTATGTCTATAAAAATAATTTATTATCAATTCAAATATAGTTTTACGCTTAAATATGAGTGCTGTATATCGAAAAGAAATCAGACTACTTTATAAAATTACAAATTTATATTTAACTAAAGACAAAATTTGGTTTACCTGATTTACGCAAAGTTAATATATAATAATATAAATATAATTACAAAATATTACTAAAAGTAACCTAGAAATATTTATTTTTTATTAAAATTTTCGCAATACTAATATAAAAAATGTTAGTCCTTAATAATTTAGCACGATTTGCCGAATTTTTATTATAATTCAACTATGATATAACTCAAAATGTTGTCATGTAACGTTTTTATATGATTTTATTCCAAAAAAGTAGTTGTATAAATTTATTTTTAAAATAATCTTTTATATATAATATTAACTTACGAAGAGCTTTATCTGGTCCTAACACTGCCAGATAATCCGAAGATCCGAACAAACCGTGAATATATAAAATAACCGGTTTACCCAAAGATTTGGGACTTTCTGGACTACCAGTAATTCTATGCAACGTTAAAATATACCCATCGTCCGTTTGAACCGTATGCTCTTCTGCAGTGTAACCATCATATTGTTCAACAATCCCGATCTAAAATTTTCATATTTATTTTTTAGTGAAAGTATGTCTTTATAATTAATTAATAATTTCGATACTAGTGTGAGAATAGTACATTATGTACCGAGGGCGCAAAATGTATCATTCTTGGCAAGTGCGAGCATAACTAGACAATTTGAATTTAATTTAAAATTAAAAATGTAGATATCAAATTTTTAACTCTTTACTTACAAAATCAAGAACAGCATGTTTGTCTGGACTGGCACGTTGTTCATCAAGTGTTCGTACGCGGGTAATATTTGTATCCTCTGTTTGAATAATTTGTGTCACAAGATCAAGTGTACAAAATGTTTTTGTAAAACTTAGACAAAATAAACACAAGAGAATCGCTATATTTCGAAACATTTTTTTACTTAAAAAATACTGAGAAGCGCTGTCGATTAGCTATTCTTTCAGAATGTGCGGAATAGCCACATTCTTGCGAAGACGTAAGAAAAATAACACTTTAAATAGAAGAACAACGGATAATAAGAGTAAATATTTGTAAAATATTAAAAGATAGCTTTAAATGTACCCAGGAAAAATTTATTACCTAATTTATTTGTGTAATAAAGCCACCAATATAAAACATGTAGTATTTAGATAATTTACTGTCGTTAAAAATGATATTGTATTCCTCGTGGTATTTCACCATAATTAAAAATTACTAACATTTTACTTGCGACAATGTCTTTAAGCATCAAAGAAAATAAATAATAATAATAATAATAATTTAATGCGTCAAAGAAAATCTACGTTGAAATGTGACCTGATTATTAAACTTCATTATCAGATAAACTAGAATCACACGAAGGATCGGCAGCATTCGAAGTTAAGTTTCCTTCCCACTGCACATTGATAAAAAACAAGGGGACACGCGCATAAAACACTAAAAAATAAAAACACAATGTTTCTCCGAGTAACCAAATATTTATTTATACACTATCCAAATTCTCCGGCGTTATTTGACGTTTTCTTAAATTTATGATAGTGTTGGGACCAGAGCAGGTATCACAAGCTCCGATTCACACGCACAATATAACCACGCTCATACTGGCGAATACCGAACTGATTATAGAATTCTCGCGGGCCACGGAGACGTCAGGAAAATCACTTCCACGGACCACTTCACATGCGTTCGCGATCAGGCATATGGGTGCACATTCATTCCGCGATTTTCCATTCTTTTCTTGTTGTTTCTCATTGTCATTGCCGTGCTGGACCACCGCGGCAGCAATTTGACGGTTTTAGGCCTTGCACTTCTTCGATAAACTCAACGTTGTAGAAATTCACTCATATATACCCACAACTGCTCAGGCACACACTTCGTTGACATTAACCTTCACAGCTAAAAACAAACATAAGATTAATTACCTTATTATCAATTTTTTTAGTTCTTGCTCACCTGTGTATTCAGCTTAGTATAATATTATTAACTGTCACATGCAGGATATATAACTTAAAATGAGTTGAAATCTTGTTAAACTATAAATTGAGTTTTATTTTAAGTTATACATAACGTAAGGCACTAAAATATTATTATGAATTTTTCATATAATGAATTGACTCTAAAAAAGTTTGTTTAGCACTAAATAATGGTTACTCTGAGTTCAAAATGTTTTAAATTCTACTAGATTATTGAATAAATATAAGTAATACACATTTTTAATTTTATGGAAAATAACCCACATATTGATAAAATTTATCTTTTAAAATTTCAAAATAATAAGAAATATGAATCTAGTGGTATATAAACTATGTCAATATTTAAATAGCAAATAATACTTGAGAATTTACAATATAATATATGTGTAATAAAATATTGGAAAATTCTAAATAATGTTTGAATTATAACGTAGCTAAGTTAAAAATTATATTACACTGAAAAAAATGCTTGGTAAATCTAACCAAATAGCACTTGGTAAAATATAATTTGGTGCTTCTACGAAGATTTTTTTATACTTACAAGGATGGTGTTAATCTTTATACCAATTAATTTGTTAGGTCCTGGATAACCAAGGTAACTGGTAAATATAACAAATTAATATGTTATATTTTCAAAGTATTTTTGTCAGTGTATGTACCTAAAAGTAATACTTTTATTAAAAAAATCAAATATTTTGCAAATTTTATCGCTCGTACATTTTTGATAAACACATGTAGACTTTACATTTACGAAAATAAATACGAACCGTGCTAATATTGACACAATAACTAAAACTTTAAAAATTAAATTATCTCATTTTAGAAAATGATTCTTGTTTTTATTAAAAGTATAAGAATTTAAATTAAGCATATACAAATAAATATTGCATTACCTAAAAAATAAATTGTATATAAAGATATTAACTGATCAACATTATGAGCTAAAAAAAGTATAAAAAAATTTAATGAAAAAATTTTTATGAAGATTTAAGAGATTTATAAGTCATAAAAATGTATTTTTCGTCTGATCTAAAAGGTAATAATAAATGTGACTGCATTATCTAAATTAAATTACTCCTGTACGTGAGTATTACTTATAAATTTTTATGAAGATCATAAAAAACATAAATTATTAAAAATTTCTTATTCTAATTGCAAATTTTATAATTAATTTATTATCTAAACAACTTTTTAGTAATAAAATATAGAAAGACCGTATACGTCCAAAAACCTCTTTATTTTAATCTGATAGAGAATTTGCTTGACAAGGGTAAAATATAAAAAAAAATAGAAAAAAAAAGAAAAGATGGAAAACCTCCCGTAAATATTCGATCCTGTAATTCCTGCATACCCGGCAAATTACTTTACCAATTAAATCGCGAGGGAAATTGGCCAGAGCAGAAATAAAATCAGTAGGGAAATATAATAATGATGAGAACAGATCCGACTCTAATTCCCAAGGAAAAATTAATTTCTTTACAAGATATTAGCCAGAAAATATTTTCTCCACAAACATTGTCTCTGTAAGCTGAATAATTGCTGTTTAAAAATGAGCTAAATTCACTCTTTATAGAATTTTTTGAACTGCGCAAAGAAACTCAAAGTAAAACAGGTAATTTCATGATTGACCATTATAAGAATAACGCCTCGCTTCGCTCGTGCAGTAAACTCACCCGTGAGAATAAACCTCGACTTTATTCCCTTGGTGCATAATGTACTATTATAATGATCTGTATAAACGTTAGAAGAACTCAGGATAAATTAAATTCATCGACTAATTAGGAAATTTCAACCACCATTCAAAAAGGAAGATCTCACATACCAGCTAACAAGGTGCCTATAAAAGAAATGGACTGCAATGTCCACGTAATGTCGTTTCTTTTAATGATATTATAGGATAGCTACTCGAAAAAAATAAAATATGAATTTAAATTTGAGTGTTTTTAAAAAATTCGTGATGTAGTGATTTTAAAATATTTAAATGAGATAATTCAGAGAAAACCCGTCAGATTTTTTTGAGTCTTCATTTCGTATTAAAACAATTATATACAAGACACCTCAAATACTTTTTTTACAAATTTATCTGGTTTGTAATTTTCATGTTTCAAGTTCACAGCCGGATAATATTTATATTCATAGTTAATATTAATTAATACAGACTTAATATACACAACTTGTATGAATTTCAATTAATTCTGTCCATAAATTTTTAAGTAAAAATAGTAAAGTTTAAAATATAAGTTCTCTGTGTTAAAAAAAAAAATGAAATAAAAAATCGTAATTTTGCGAAAGAGAAAATATACAATAGGTAAAATTCCGAATATTATATTATATGGGGTCGAAATCAAAATTAAAGCTATATTTATATACAATTAATTTACTTTCACGTCAACTAAAAAATTCGAAATCATACAAAAAATGTACAAATTGCAATATTACTTTAGATTTTGTATATTTTTACATTTATTATATTAAATGTATGTACCTATGTGTATAAGTATGCGCATATGTGTATATGTGTGTATGAGTGTGTGTACGTATCTGAGTGCACATACGTGTATGTATAATCTTACGTTAAAAAAAAATTTAATATAAATTAAATATTACATTTCAATTTCATAGAAAAAATTTAAATAACTAAAAGAAATACATAGTAATAGTAGCTAAATTAATAAATAGTATCAAAATCGTTTTTATGGCAAGTTCTTACATTTACATTATAATTTTTATATTCAGTATAATCTACATATAGATATTTTAATAAATAAAAATAAAAATATTCTTAATTTTAAAAATTCTTGCAACGTTATAACGTTATAACGTTATTAGTTACATTGTACAATGATTGCATTAACAACAAATAACAAAATACATCATCGTACAAAATATAATACATAAGTCCCATAATTTTTTATAGTCTAACGAATTTTATAAGGCACTTCCAGTTCGTAATACTTTCGTCATCACTTCAAATACTCGATCATTCAGCAATGTTTTGATGTCTCGTGAAAATAAAAAGTTCAAATGACCGAATCTGGCATCAGGCACAGCTTCAACTGCCACTACGTTTGGTAATTTCCTAGATAACTCGATCACATTCTGTAAATGAAATGTTACAAATATTATTCTATAAACATATATTATTAAGAGAAAACAAAAAAATTAAGAAATTTTGATGGATGATAAATCTACGCGAATCATCTTCCATCAATATTACATACTCCAGGTGAAACAATTGCATCTCCTTGCCCATAAAACAGAGCAACAGGTGCGACTATATTTTTCAAATCATAACGGGGTGCTTCTTCTTGTCCGTATCTAGCAAAATTTTGTATTATTCCATAGTCATACATTTGAAAGTCTCCTGTAAAATATTTTAAGTTTGAAGATAATATTAAATGAATGATTATTATAATTAGGTTCTGGAATATTATTGAAATTGTTTTAATATTTTTATTACTAACACTGTTCTCATTTTGTTTATATGCATATATTTAAAATTGTACCTGTCAACAGATTTTGGCTGTAATGAATTAAAGTCTTTGACGAAGCTCCAGCAGGAAAGTAAGATAAAAAGCGAGGAATTTCCGCCTAAAAGGAATACATCATTTAATTCTTTTAAATAATTGTAGAATTTTTATTAAATTAAAAGAGAAAATTATTTTTGACTCACAGTATCTATTTGACTAGGATTGTAACCAGATAAATAATATACTATGTTTATGCAGATACTTTGAAAGACACTGTCATCACTGCAAGACGTTCTTGCAAGTTGAGCATTAGCTGCTGTCAAAGGAAATACTTCGTAAATACGGGAGTTGAGTACGAAGTTCTGAAATTATAAAAATAATAGATTTAAAAAGAAATATAAAACTAATAAAAAATGAAAATATCAAATATCAATGAATACACATGTACATGTATAGAAAGGTTATTTTTACTTATTCATAAGTTTTATATCGACTTTACGCGAGAATGTGCTTTTGTAAAACATTTACTGTAAAAATATAATTAATAAAAGTATTAGAATTATTACTCTATTCATTAATAAATATTAATCCATATCAGAAACGAAAATGATTTATTTTTCAACAAACTACTTAATATTTCAACTGTAAGTCATTAACAGATTTTACTAAAAAAAATTACCAAAGAAAGAACAATTCACTAAAAAACGGATTCATCGTGCTATGCAAACACTTGACTATCCTATTGTCCTCGCGAAGCAAAACGAAAAAATCAATCACATTTCTCAAACTGCAAAAACAACCCGATTCATTCAAGTAGTTTTCGAGGCGCCAATCGCTCGTTGCCGCAAAGCGTCAGAAAAACTTTTCCTTGTCTTCGGGAGAAGACATAACTTTGAATTCGCTGCATATCAATGAGAAATGATTAGAAACGCCAAGTATATTACGTCACTTTAATCGCAACTGCATTATCCGTAAGGAACTTGATAAAGGGCTGGGGTGGAGCGTGCCAAAAAGCCACCGGCGACAAGCTGATAACCAGTCTTATTTTCTCGTTATATTCGGGCCTGGTGGAGAGGAGGACGTAGCTGATGGTCGTTCCCATCGAGTGACCGATGTAGATGATGGAACGTTGATTTGTCAGAGCCAGCATGTAGTCTATCACCGCCGTCACGTCGTAAAGGGCGATCTCGTGGAAGCTGTGAAAGGGAAAAAGGTTTTTTAGCTATCTGTGAGAAAAAGTGGATTTTGATTTTTGTCTAGGTGATGGATATTGATGGATAATGAGATCATATGAAATTTATGAAGGTATACTAGACAGTTAAGCCGTAAATTTTAAAAAGTTATTCTGCGAGAATTCGTAGGTTCGAGTACGTTATAATCTTTCAAGGGTAAATGAAATTCTTGCTTGAAACAATTTTAAAATAGTATACAGTAGGTATATTACACGTTTTTAAAGCTTTCGCACTATAAACTTACTGACTATGCGAGCTTATAAAAAAGGCATCTCATCATTTCACAATGCAGCATTAAAACTTTAATTGACATTTTATTTGTTTCTGTTCATAACTTACGACTTACTAAAAAAGTCTGTGTGATATTTTTATTACGGACATTTAAGAGTACACAAGACGTTTATTATTATTTTTTTTTAAATCAATAAATTAACATTGTACACATTTTTTCACATTGTGTTTTGTAAGGCGATTCTAGGTAACTGAATATTCATTCACTTTATGGATAGTAAGAAAGATTATGTTCGTCGATATGTACACATATATATTTGCGCGCGCGTGTGTGAAGGTAAATGAATGATGAGTGTATCTATCTGTGTGTGTAATTAAAATATAAAAGGAACCTTCTAATTTATTTATTTATGACAGCAATATTTCAACGATTATCACAGATTAAAGTAAATATTTATAAAAGTGAAAAAATAAAAAAAATGGTAGATTTGTAGACAAAACGCGAGCGAAAATGAATGAATCACTAGTAGAGCGTAAAATAATGTATTTTATGGAGAACGAGGCTAGCAACATCGTTGATGATTGTTGTCATTCTCGGTCTATATTTATCTTTTTAATCAATTAAGTACGGAAATGTTGAAATTAAATTAATATAATGAGTAATGTATTGAAATGTCATTATTTTATTAACATTTTAATAAATCTGATTAAATAATATAACAGAAATGAATGATTTAGTAAAAAACATAACTATATGTACAAATAAGTATAATCATATGTTTATACAAATCGACCATGTTAAGAAAAATAGAAGAAAATAATTCATAAAAATTATATTATTTTCAAATTATTTGTGTGCGTGTTGCTGATATAACGTCACACAAAATTATAATTGAACGATGCAATTTACACATCCGTTATTACGATGCTTATTTTTCATTCATTGGAAATGTTTTAAAAATTATGAATAATGAAAAATCATTATTACTTAATATTCTGCAGAGTCATTATTATTTTGATAGCCCTTCCTATTTTCTTCATAGAAACAGTGAATAAATTATATACATATCGATTCGTGAAAATCCGACAAACATTTAAAACATTAACGCTCACATTCAACGTTATCTCTAGAATTTAATAGCAAACTTCGAGAAATTCCCCGTTTCCGCTATTCCGTAAAACCTTGAAATTTTAATAGGCCGATAAGCATAATTTTTGTCGCACTCAAACCCATGAAAATAGCATCAGCAAAGCGTGTCGTCGGGCACAAAAGTCGCGTTTAGACGCGCGTAAATATTTTTCTAGCCGAAACGCGTTAATTTCCACGCCTCCGTTTCATAGTCGCGGGATTCTCGGCGAAAATAAAAAATGACCCATCGCTTGTTTTTCCTTCGCAACGATGCGTGAATTGGTCCCATCCATTTCGTCATATCGCAAGCTAAATACCGATGCAATAAAAATTTGCTTGCGCGTGAATTTTGCGAATGTTTGTGTCACTTTTTCGAGGGATCGCCAAAATGTAAAGTGGATCACCTGAATTGCCAGAACTCCGGATCGTAGTCGGGGGACAGTCTGACGTGTGCACGTGAATAGGTGTTCCCTCGTGCGTTGCCCAGCCATACGTCGTAGCCGGCGTCGGCCAGTGAATATGCTGAAATGAAAATTGCAATTGTTGGGAGAATGTATTGATAGTGGGACTTATTTTTACGTTGTTCATAGTTTTGTTGATGAATGTAAAAAGATTTTTTATATTTACTAGAATCTTTATTTGATTATTTTTGAAGTTTTTAACGCATTCATACTTTTGTTTAGTTATAAAAGTATAAATAAGTCTCTTATGTTAAGAATTTATTACAGCGATTTTGGCCATGCAAACCGATCTCAGCCAATTTGAGCGTAAAACCTTCAATGTTCGAAAAAGTTAACGCCGACAGTTTTCCTTCAAACAAGAAGGTCAAATTCCCTCTTATAAATCATTCCCCAACTCCAGATAAAAAAGACTTATCTTCCACACTAATAACCATAAGATAAGTTTTTTCCATTCAAAACCATCAAATCACACCCTAAAAATAAAAAAAAACTAAGAAAAATTCCTACAAAACGTACAACTCTAACCGTTTCCAAACTCTCCAACTTTTCCAACTCACCTGCGCCTCATTAGCATTATCAAACGCGTTATCATCCTAGCTCCTATTTATAACCAGAAAACTGCAGCGACACGTGAGCCACCTTAACCTTCGAATCGAGCCATTCAGCCGATCGCAAATGCCTGCACGAGCGCGCAAGCGAATCCTCGAGCGAACCGGTCCCAAATCGACGGGCACGCGATTTATCCGATCACATAATGCATCCGCGGAATTTCGAGCGTAATCGCTCTTGCGCAACTCGGCGCGTTTACTTCCGAAACCGAATCGATCTCAAGTTCGTGTACTTGGCTTATCCCTTTTTTTTTAAGCACGCGCATATACACCGGTTTGCCTTGACCGACAAGCTCGAGTGCAGTTGGCATTTATAGATGCCGATGCATTTAATGGATTGCGTGTATGGGTACGAGTGCGGTTGATTTTTGCAGGATGAGCCGATTCTGGACTAAAAAATGAATACGTGTATAAATGGTTTTTTGCGAATTTTAAGAGCAATAAAGAAGTTTATTCGATGAGATTGATACCGAGGATTTGCTGACGTCGCTTTTTTGTTTGTCAAGTGTTTTGTTGGTTTGAGCACTGAAATCATTCGCCGTTAAAAAAATTCATAATTAGACACCAAAATATGTGTGAAAATCATAAAAACAGTTCTTTTTATTTCACGCGTAAAACTCGCTATGCTATATAAGTAAAGAAAACGAATAACCATCAGTATTTTTTAACTAATGTCATTCACCGCTTAATTAAAACTGCAAATTTCGAAGAACCATAATGACAGCGTTAATTTGTATCGTAAATTACAAAAAACTCTATTTAAATATATTTTTAAAAGAGTAAACTATGATAAAATAACTCAAAGTAAACCAACAAAAACCTCATCCATACCGCATCCATCAACTCACCAAAATCCTTCCCAGGGCCCATAAGGACCCACGTATCGGAAGACGCCAGTACACCATGCTGGAAAAAGACTATTGGTTTGCCCTCAGCCTTCGGCCGCGTTGGACTGCCTGGTATCCTATGAATTCGCAACTTATAACCATCTAAAGTCGTGATGAGATGTTCCTCTGCCGGATAGCCGAACTGATTGACCACTGCCACCTAAAATTTTTTTTTGAAAATTTGTAGAAATCGTAAATTATTTTGTCGAGCTTGGTTTATTTCAATTTCTGCTGAGCTTGTGTTTGCTCTGCGATAATAATGACTGTTTCAAATGCAACGGATGCGCTAACGTTTGAGTAAATGTTTGCCAAGTGGAAAAATCCAGAAAAGGAGCTCTGTGCGCGTCTGTTTCGTGATATTTTTTGAAATTAAAAGCGCAGTGTGTGATTTTTAATGGATTCGTGTTTGAGTTCTTTGAAATTCAGTGCGTATTGATGTAATAAATCTTAATTGAGAAGTGTTTATTTGTATATGTTTAGCTTAATTTATGATGAATTCAAACTGGCACTCTTATTGGAATTCGAAACGAAAATAAATTTATTGGTTTTATTAATGAGAGTTGCGATCCGAGAAAAGTTTTTTCATCTACTGTTATTAAGTAATACTTTTACCTGTGCTATTGATTTTATATGATCATTAATTAGATTGTTTTTTAATAATTTACGTAGGTTCATGTGTAAATAACATTTTTATCGATATGTTAAATAATATAAAAACTTTATTAAAAAAATATGATTCTTAAATTCAGAACTATTGAATTTCTTTTATAAATTAAAATTCATGGATAAAAAGTAAAGGTTACGAGCGATCATGATCATGAGTACATAATCTTGGAGATGAAACTGCTGTTATAAATTCTGTTTTTAAAAATTAACAATTGCATTTCACATTTCATAATCCTATCAATTGACAAAAAAGTAATTTAAAAACATTATTGAAGTATTATAACTCGAAAATTAGTTTTACATAGATTGAATGAAATGAATTAATTAAGTTTTATCTGTCACATTCGCATTATATTGATTATACTTGAATAATAAAACTGATGAAGTAGTAAAAAATAGTCATGACAGGCACATTTCATGACATTTCATTTACAATTTTTTTATTTTATTGAAAAATAAATGAAATTATAATCTAAATTTTACTTTAATTAGATTTTAAATTCTGTATTAGAAATGAAAATGAAAGTATATTCTTTGAATACATTATTTTCAAAATTTTATTAAACCGGTTTGTCGAGCAACACAGTGCCTATCATCATACTTCTACGACTTCTTACATTTCATATTTATATATTTATAGATTTAAATTCTTTAAAACCTTTAACGGTGACTCAAGCAATTTTTAAAAAACACCAATAAGATTTTAATATATTTTTTGGGGAAAATATATACATACATATATTTTATATCTGAAAAAAAAATAAAATTTGTAATTATACAAAAAAACAAAATTTAATTAACAAAAAAAAAGGAATTTCGTTCTTAAAATACAAGAGAATTTTTCACATTTTATTTCAATTTTCAGTTCTTAAATTTTATTTTATTATTCATTTTATTTTAAATAAATGAATCAGTAAAAATACTTATGAGACCGTTAAAAAAATTCTGAAAGCTATATTTTTAAATATTTATAAACCTGTACATCTATAAGAAAAACTATATTAACAATATTGTAAAACGTTTTTGTCGTTATTTATACTATTATATTCTAGCAAAGTGCTGAAATAAATTTTACTGCAAGGCTATTTAGTCTATTATGTTGCTTCGATAAGTCGATAAAAGGAATGATAACCATTTAAACTAGTTATTTACTTCAAAATATATGCTAACTAATTTTGATTGTATCTATATTTTCTTTTTAAGAAACTTTGTTTTAATACCGTTAGAATAGTATATTATGTACCAAGGGCTAAAATGAGCTTTTTTAGACCGAGTGTGAAATTTGCAGTACGAGTCAAGATGAGCTAGCACGAGCCGAAGGCGAGTGCGTTTGCGAGCCGAAGACGAGTACTGCAAACACACGAGGTCAAAAAAGC
>UELX01005838.1:0-12491 GCA_900480035.1 Eupelmus urozonus | reverse complement strand
TGTAAGGGTGGGGGGAAATTTGGATGGGAATTGTGGCTAATGAAATTTTGAATGTGGTAAATATTTACGGTTGGTGGTGAAAGTGGGTCGTTTAATATGCTGGGTAAACGGTGAATGTTTGGGGTGACTGACTTTTTGTTCGGATTTGTTTTTTACATTGATGATAAAGGGGCGGTTATAATTTAAACGTTATTGTGTTGGAAAATTTTTAGAATTTACTGCTGATGAAATTCTTTGAATTTTCGGAGTCTAATAATCAATGGACTTCCGGCTATAGCGGGACTAATAAATTTTCTTCAAAATTAGTGGCACGTGTATACCGGTGAAAGAGCTGACAGCTGATTATGCGCGAAATTATACTCATTAGTTATCGACGCTGGCGACCTAATTATCAGCGCATTTTGGAGCAAAGCACATTATATATAATTTAAAATTCAAAAACTGATGGCGATAGTCCATTGTGCACTTTCCATACTAATAAACTTCATTTCTATTCATTCTGACACTGCTATTTCCGCCGTCCAAAAAAGAAAACAAGATTTCAGGCAAGCTAATTAAATCACCTCAACCTCCAAAAATACATTAAACCAACCCCATTCCCAATCATCAAATTCCCAATCTCTACCATCCCGGCACTCTCATCCCATTATTTCATTTTCCGCAGCTCGACCGCAGCTCTAAAAATAACCCGCTACTTTCCGATCGCGCGCGCGCCGAGAAAAGTGCACCGCGCGCGCAGAGCCGATTACAGGGACTTAACGCGCCGTTAATGACGTAATTTAGCCCGTCGCTAGATTACAGCCCTCGCCAATTTCGCGGGGTAATGTCGCAGTCGAGCAGCGCGAAGGTAAACCGAAAACGGCGCGCGAGAGGCCCGGCGTTTTTCTCTTTGAGGAGCGAGGAAAAAAAAGGCAGGAAGAGGGAAGCGAGGAGGAAACAAGGAGAGGGAAAGAGGAGATGAAAACGTACGAGAGCGAGAGTCGAGTGTACGCGCGGCAGGGAAAAGCAAGAGAGGTGTGTGTGTCGTTGAATTATGAAGGTTGTAAGGAGGGTTTTAAGGGTTGGATGAAGAGACTAAATATTGTCATTGTTTGCTTGCTTGTTAGCTGGGAGCTGCGAGATTAGTGCGACGTCGTTGAAGATGATTTTTTGGTGTGTTTTTGCAGAGTGATTGTTTATTAATATTTAGGGATATAAATGTGTTTTCTGAGTTTATTAAATGTGCTCTTTGAAATGGAGGTAGGGATCATTTTTTAGTTACTCCGGTTTTGGTTAAAGTCGCATTATCTTTAATGAAAATATTGAAATAATTTTTTATACAAAGTTGAAAAGTTTTTTTTTTAAAGTAATTAAAATATGTAGAAAGTCACAAAGAACGGATTTATAATGAATTCTTTTTGATTTCATGTAAAAATAAATGAATTTCCGCCTACAGGCAGACTTTGTAATGGAAAATACTCGCAAAGGCAAATTGTCAAATGAAAGTTGCAGTGCTTTTTCATAAAATGCACTCATTTTAAAAAGTATCACTTTTATTTAATTGTCGTTATATCCTTAAATTAAATGTTTATACGCTTTTTCTCTGTAGCGAAAAAGTTGATTAATAAAACCTTATTAAAAATAAGCAGTCTAAAAACTAAATTAACCAAAGAGAAGCATGAAAAGTAGACAATTAAAGTACGAAAATAATGCTAAATTAGGAAATAAACTCGGAATTCTAAAGGGAAAGGGATAAAAAGGGAAGCCATGTGTACCGCGTGCACGTGAAAAGTGCAGGACGATGAGCGAACCGGAAAAAAAAGAGAAATCCAAAAAGGGATTCCGGCACTGTTCGAGTGCTCGCGTACATCTCCGGGGGTTTGAGTTCATTTTTCCTCTTCTCATGGTTGTTCTCTCGGTTTTTCTCTCGTTTTTTTCGCTTTTCTCTTCCTCAGCCCAAAATAAAGAAAGTAACGAGAGGGCAAATAAAAAGTGAATTTAAAAAGACAAAGGAACGGCGAAAGAAAAGATTGCAGTCTTTGACATTGTTGTTGAAAGTAAAAATTTACTTTTTTACCTTTCTGAAAGAAAAGTCGCCCACTGCGTGCACACGTAGTTTATACAATGAAACTTCCGAATGACTCATTGTACAGTTTGAAAATGAAGTTAAAAAATATGGGTACGTTTTTGAGATATTCTTATCGTAAAATAAATGACTCTTTTTTGGATACAAAGAACGCCGCAGTAAATGGCTTCTTATTTATTTTGTCATAATTATAAAGCTCATCGCTTTTGGTCGAAAGCAAGATAACAGTTATAATATTAATGGAGCGCTATTACTTTTGAGCGCACAAGATGTGTGGGACAAATCATGAAATATTATTACAATTTGTCTAATCGTTGGATGAGTAATAAAAAAAGTAACTGGTTTATGGAGTACGAAATATAATAAAAATTAATCATTTTGACAAAAGGTGATTAAAGATTATGAGTATAAGTTTTGTACTGTGTCTAATAAACGATAATTTTAATTATATAAAATTATCCACTTGAATGGTGCAGAATATTGGATATTTTACACTTGTGAATTTTTAAATGAACGAGTTATTTAGTTAGATGTAAAACCATTCGAATTAATATCTAATTTGAATGCATTGAATCTAATTACTTTATTGCAATTAGTGACAAGAGGTATTGATTAAAATTTAATTAAGAATTTAACTGTAATTATTGCTATGCGCTAATTGTGGATATAGATGTATATTTTGTAAACAACTTGTTTACCACACATAAGTTGCAATATAGACAACTGGTATGAAACCATTCAAATTGTAATTGAATTCGTTTAATTTAGGCATGAAAATAATTGTTGTTGATTAGAATTGTATATTAATAACTGAATCGAATGAATGTTTCTAATGGCTGTTTTGATCAATTTTTATTTTGTTACGTACATGAGTTTTGTATAGATTAAAAAACGAATTATATTTTAAAATTATTATTAGTATTTTTTTGCAAACTTTCCGAAAGTAAAATAATTATTATATAAATAAGCAGATTCTCGATTGATTAAACGTTTATGTATTATAAATCCTTGAAAAATTCATAGTCATAGTCTTTTATTTCATACGATATCCACCTCGTTGCAAAAAAAATTGATTTTATGCAATAAATAATAGCCCCAAATACATTCCCGCCGTCATTTCAACTCAACGCAACCAAAACTAAAAGAACCACACATCCTCCTAGTAAAAGTCCAGAAGCAATTCGCCACAGCAATTCCCACACGCTCTTAACCCAACTCTCGCTTTTGGACATATCATCAGCTTTAATCGGCGCGCTCTCGCGACGTCCTTGTCCGTATTTTTTCCTCCCACCTTCGACAAGTGATTCCTAAGGACCCAGAGGCGTTAATGGCAGCGCTGCCTTTTTTCTTCGCTCCTCAATAGCATCGTCACTTTCCTCCCGTCTCCGCTTGCAGAAGTAATGTATGTACAATTTTAATGGACGGGAGAGAGAGCCAGACTAGCGGAGGACTCATCGGCGTGATTATGAAAGCATGACGAGGCTTGCAAGCATGTATATAGGTGGACGAGAGCGAGAGTGTGTACGAATTGAAAGGCGCGAAACAGGTGCGTCTTTATATGGCGCGGGCGATAGCGAGAGTCCTGGATAATTTCGATTTCGCGATAGCCGGCTTAATAACAATCAGCACGCGAGACAAAATGAAGAAATATCGGGGTGATTTATGGCTCGCGAGGAGTTGGTTATTTATGGAGGAAAATAAGAGGTTGAAGAAAAGTTGGAATTTCGAGCGGGGTGTTTTTTTTTAATCGTAAATAATACGTCTTTTTTGAGGCTTGTAAAATAATAAATCTTCGTTTCTTTGGGCTTGGTAAGAAGGTAGTGAATGCGGTGAATTAAATTGAATTGATATGTTTTAAAGTGACATTAGTACTCTAATAGCTGCCGATTTTTGTTGGTTATAAATGTAATTCTCGCTGAAATATGGGCATGTTTTGACCGAACGATTTTCATTTAATTTGTTATTACTCGTTCGATTAGTCTTTCATACAAAACTTTCATAATACCATCTGCATTTTGCATCAAACATTATTCATAAACGAGCAAGGTCGAAAGCTTCATCCCCACTAACGAACCTCCATCATTCCAAACCCAACCATCATCCCTCACACCCACCACCCCCGCATCCTCCTCAACCACCATCAAAACCCAATCCACCCTCTCTCACCTCTCCAAAAAAAACCACCCCAACCCTCAGTCATCGTCGAGCTCTCCTCGAAGACTACTCTCACTCTCCCTCTTCTCCAGCTTCGACACCCTCCAGCGTCCTCCTACGCTCCTGTTCCTCCCGAGCTCGCGCGGAAGGGGTTGCTGCGCGCGCTGCATCGGCTCGCGGCTGCCTGCGTGGGAGTACTATCGCGAAAAGGGATTCGCGCTCGCCGGCTCTCGCTGTAGGGGGAGGTGCGCGCGCGCGCGGATCGCGAGAGAGCGCCGGCAGTGGCAGGCGCATAACAGTCGAGTCCCGGCACGCGCGCGACGGGGGCAACTTTCGCGCTCCTCGCTCTATCTCTCACTCACTCTCTCTCTCTCTGTACCTCTCGCTCTTTACTCTCTGTGCAGTTTCGCTGTCTCCTCTAGTATCGCGGCAAGAGGCGACGGGAGCAGTTTGCTGCAGGAGCTGATCAGAGACGGATCGGGGTTTGACGTTGAGAGCTGATCGGGTTGACGATTTTTATTGAGCCGGGTGTACTGGTCGGGAGTGAGTTTTGGTATTGTAGCGGACACTCTGGTTTTTTTCGAGTTTGGGGATTGTTCCGATAGCGGATTACCGGCTGAGATCCGGGTGTTCCGGTAAACTCGCTGACGGAATCTAAAGTAAACTGACAACGTCGAGCCGACGTTGAGTATACACACGACTCACTCAAACCAAAAAGTGCAAAGTGTAAAACAGAATAAAAAAATATCGTGCTCTATTAACAAACAGTGCCCAACAACAACAACAACAGCAGCAGATCGGAGCCTCATAGGAGCTCGGAGCCTGCAGCTCCGCACGCACCGGCGCCGCCTCCTCGAGTGGTGAGTTTTTGCCGCAGAAAGCCGACTGCTGCGACGAGTTTGTTGAACCGGCGCGCGCGCGATCACGAGGGAGTAGGGGAAGAGAGCGCGCGCTCTCTCCTCGAGCGCACGCACGTTTTAGCGGTGGAAGGTGTAATTTTGAGAGAGGCGAGAGAGAGAGAGAGAGTTGGTAATGATGAGTAATGTTGCGCGGCGGGCGATGCTTGAAGGTTCGCGCGACGGATTGCTCTGAGGTGCATTGAGAGGGAGTATTGGTGAGGTGAGATTGGTTGAGTGGATTGGCGATGAGTTTTTGGAGCGTTCGATAAGATTAGGTGTTGAGATTTTTTGAAAAGTTATTACTAAAATTTGTGATGATTATTAGCATTAAATACGAGAAATGTAGATTTAAGAACTATCACCTGAAATAAGTCATTAAAAGATATTAATCTTAAGCGATCGAAGCGTAGAAATAGTATATACTAAAGAGTGTTACCGGTAAGTCATACGAGCATGAAATAATTATATTTCCTCGTAACAGCAGCCATGCACAGTTTAATAATAAATATTTATTACATAATACATTAATTTGCAACGCTTTGAAAAATCGCCTATACGCTTCCTAGCGGTAATAAATACTTAAGATCACTAATCACAGGCCACTTAATAACCCAAACGCGATCTAATCGCTGAGCGGAAATTGAAAATAGCAGGCCAGTTAGAGCCGAGCTTAATACGTGTACACTCCAAAAACCAGTTGCAGCGCGCTCGTTAATAACAATGACATAACGAATTCCAGCTCATCAATACTCCCTATACCAACCAGCCCTCTAATATAATCTTTTCGCAAAAGCGAAAATCGCCACACACCGGACGTCTCAATAAAACATCGATCAACTAAAAATTAAATCAAGACCCTCCGAATCCGAGCATTAAAATTGATGAACTTTTTTCCCTCAATCCATGGATTTCGAAAAGCCAACATCTCCGTCCTCGCGCGCGAAGAAGTGCACAAATCGCGGAACGTTTCAATATGACGAGCTATCCTTTCCCTGCGTCGTATTATGCGATTATAACGAGCCGCAAAAAGCCCGGGGGCCCCGAAAAATCGAGGCGATTTTTTTTTTGCGCGCCGATGCGTTTGGGAATTGAATTATACGGTTTGCGTGCGAGCGCGCGCGTAGCGGCTTGGCAAAAAGCGCCGCGCTTTGATAAAAAAGCCGGCCGCGCGTGTCGAATGCGAGCTTATTAAAGTTTCGAATGCGCTTTGCATTTTCGGGGGAGGAGCGCGGCCCAGCTTTTTTTTCCGCTGGGAGGGTTTTAAGGTTCCGTGGGATGTGCGCGGGGAGAAGGAAAAAGTTTGGCGGATGAGCGGTTTTGTTTGAGAGTTGAGATTGGGAGATAGTGTGCCGAGCTGGATGAGCGGGGAAGTGAATAAAATAAATGAGCTTGGCGCCTTGAAATTATGTTTTAGCGTGTTATGAAGTAGTTTCGAATGGAGCTGCTGTACGAATCTTTGAACTTGTCGCTTATTCAAAACAGATGAAAATAAATGTCATAACTCAGGCCCGGCTCATCTGCAACTTTTTATCGCGGGATGCATAAATTCGAATGTCGGAGGATTAATGTACAGTTTAAAGCTCGAGTTTCGAAGTGCGGTGGAAAAAAACGAGGCGAACTGGATGAAATGTATAAGTTGCTAGAAGTGGAAACCAGAATCGTCTCTTTCTCTGTTATAAAACAAACGTTACAAGCGGATGATTCATTGCACTACTTCAGCTCTGTCAAAGAGTAAAGTCAAGGATTGCTTGTAAAACGGATATGTGTAGATCTAGAAATGAAATTACCTATTACGGTTCATTTGAAAGTTAAACTTTTTTAAAATAATAATTTCTCTTTTGGTTTATTCCAAATGATTTGAGATTATTTTAACATATCGACATCCTTTAATTTTTTATTAATTTCTTTAATTTCAAAACTTGTTTAAAGATTGTCTATAAGATAAATGTCTAAAATTATTACTTAAGTTCTCTTGGTTATTATTCCATTAGTAAATAAAACTACTGCGTATAATTATATTAATCTTATTTTCGTATTAAAAACTCATCAAAAACGTCACTCCACCACCCACAAAAACCCAAAAAACCTCCAACACTCCCAAACCCGCAACAAAAATCCAAAGACAAACTACCCCGTCTATCCCATTACCCCGCAAAAAGGCACCTCGGCATAACTCAAGCGCCCGTCGGAAGAAACCAGCCAAAGTCCATGCCCCCCGTCCCAACGAACCTCGCTGCATAAATCCCTCAACTCTACCTTTCCAGCGCCTACATCAAAAGCTCGTCGTCTTCGTATCCGTCAAGCCGGATCCCCGCATACCACCAGCGCAAAACCCATCCAGCTCTAAAAAGCGCCGCGAGTCAAAAGCTAAATGATTCGAATCATCATCATCCTGCGCGTCTATCCTAAGCTTCCTCCCCGTTTTTCTCCCACCTCCCGATCATTACGCGCCTCTTTAATCGAGCGATTTCAATCAATCGCTCGCGCGCCGGCTATTTACGAAGCCCGTTAATGCGCGCCGGGGCAAAAATGAGTGTATATATGTGCGTGGAAGCGCGAGCCTCGGCGAATCGATTAAAGCTCTCAGCTGTGTGCGTTCGCGGCGACGTGTACGCGCATGTGTGTAGGAGATGCTGCCCGCGAAGCTATGAAATATGCGCCTGTTGCGGACTTACAAGCCGCGAGTTTCTCGGGGAGAGCTGCGGGTATATCTTGCCGAGCGGATCGCGCCCGCGTTCGGAACAAATTTTAACGTTTCATGCATGGCTGCATGAATTATGCGCTTATTATGCGCCAGAGCTAGGCTCTGTGTTGAAATGCAGGCTGGTGCTGTGTTGGGGGGGAGCGTTTTGTTGTGCGCGAAATTTAGAGGTGGCTATTTTTAGAGGAGAGCTACGAGGCTGGGAGTGTGTGTTTTATTGCTCGATTGTTTGATTTTTTTTGGGATGGTGGAGGTTGTTTAGATAGGCTGGTTTCGGGGAGGGTAATGCTTTACACGCGTAAATGCGTTGTTTACAAATCAATTAAGATTGTCGGGCTGGAAGAGTTAAGAATGAGATTGTTTTGAAAAAGTTGAGATTAATCATTGAGTGGTGTGTAATGATCGTAATTAGTCGAGTTAGTAGCGATGGTATTAGAAATTATTTTGAAATTTGTAGTTTATTACGACATTTACAGCCTCGATAGATGATAATAATAGTTGTAATAATGACCATTACAAGCTAATATATTGAATCTGGATATTATTATTATCACTATCGAATTTGATTTATACGCCCATTCTGCTCAATAAAACGATAACATAATTCGCCTCTCCTCTAATCAATTAAATTCGAATAAAAATCTATCCAAAACAATACCACATAAGCCTCCTCTTCACCATAAACACTAAACTCTATTCACCATCAAAATAACAAATCTCTCTCCAACCTAAACATTCACTCCAAACTCACATTTCAATCTCCAAAACTATCCATTGAAAATCCCCCATCTCCTTCCTCGCACTCCAAGCATCCAGACACGCGAAGCGAACGCATCGCAGCAAGCGCCACGTACATACATCTACGAGCCGGCTCTGCGATATCGTCGGAATCGATTAAACGACTTTCCGCGCGCGGCTCTCTCCGTTTTTCATCGGCGCGCACGGCTCGTTGTAAATGCATCGCGCGACTAGAGCCGGCTCTCGCTTTTTCCACCGAGAGACTATATATCGCGCGTCTCGCTTCCCGATGCGCGTCTGGCCGCGTCCGCTGCTCTCTCATTTTTTCTCCCTTTTTTCCTGTCTATCCGCTTCTGTTCGCGGAAGCGCGAGAGCTGGATTATTAGAGGGATTTTATTGAGGAAACGTCGCGATTAGAGCACTGGTTTTTTGAGGAGAGGGGGCCGATTGTCGGCGGGGAATGAAGGCGAGAGTTTTTTGGGCGGTAGGGTTTGTCGGTGGGTAATGTACGGGGGTAATGTATTTTTGCGGTTGTTGATGTGATGGGATAGGATTTTTACTGCAGTTTAGAAAAATTGATTACCCTATTAAGTGTATTGCTCGTTAATACAGAAAAGTAAAACTCAAAAATCGGCACAAGCAACCGCGCCAAACTTTTCCTTTCAACGTCTCCGATAAACCCTCCCAGCCAAACCGTGACTCTCAAGAATTAAAAAAAAATCCCCAACACTCATCTACTGATAAAACGATCCCCCCGCGCTAAAAAGAAAAAAAAACACACAAAACGCCTTCCCTTCCACTCCAAACCTACACTAACCCAGCCGTAGGACAAAAATCGGCTCTCGCAAGCTCCCGACTCCCCCGCATTACGCGCGCCATCTCCTGCCTCTCTCATATTTAATTCAAGCCTCCCGAAAGCGCGCCGTAATGGATATCGAATATATACATACACACTCGCCGGCGAATGAGCTGCATTGTATCGATTAAATGCCGATGAGTCACGCCGTTCGCGCGATAAAATCTCGGGGACTTTGATATGCATCGTAGAGGGGGGGCTGCGATAAGTAGATTTCTTTTCGGCTGAAAAAATATGTTACTTCGCTGCGCTGTTGCGTGGGATTGGTTGCAGGGATATCGATTTGACGTTGGAGAGAGGGACAGAGATGAATGTTGAAAAATGCGTTTTGCGAGGGAAAAAATAGCGGCTTGGATGGATTTTGTAGTTTTGCGAATGTATGTATATACGTGATTTATCGCCGGGTTGTGCTCTCTTGTTCTAGGCGGTGGGGGGTGGGTGTGTATGTTTTATTAACTGGGTTGCGTGGGTGGATTTTTCAGTGGTCGATCGTCGGAAATTTTGTTGTTGCCGCGAACGCTAATGATTCGGTAAATACGCCCGGAAAATCGGGCTAGATAAACACATTATTTAGGCGCGATCGGAATCTCTAATGGAGTCCATACAAACTGCTCGTATTTGTATTAAATGCATTAATGATTGTGTATCAATATAAGCGTTCCGCTTTATATGCACTTAATTGTGCCGATAATTGATGTAAAACAAATACCATGCTCCAAGCAACTACTGCACTAATTCTACTCATTATTATAGATAATAGCGAAAATATGCGCAGTGCTAAACTTACATGTACTATTTAAATGTTTGATCTGTCTTTCAGCTGATTTGCATATCTAGACGCGTGTGTAAACTTCAAACAATGTCTGGGTTACATCGTTCATAATAAATCATTCATTAATTATCGCTAACTTAACCACACCAGACAACCCATCACCCAACACAAACGCACTTTTTCCCGTAATTAACCACTGGAATAAACGTAATTATCTCTCCTTCCTTCAACCCTAAAAAAACAAAGATTTTTCTCAATTTCCTCTCTACGAGCGCAAAAAATCCCCTTCTGCGTGCAACGTCTCCACATCTAACCTACTCATCCCCACTAACCGCTCACATATATAACCAAGAGAATTCCTGTATCTCGGCGGGCAATTTCAATTAATCGTTTCGAGCTAACTCATATAAAAGCCGGCCGCGGCTCGCGTGAATCGACGGACGCCGCGTCGACAGGTATTATGCCGAGCTTGAAATATTTCGGAGTCACGTCCATTGAGAAATACACGTCGACCCGATCGGAATCGCCTTTTCATGGGCCACTCTCTGTGTGTGTGTATATCTGGGACGTTGGCTCTCTGAAAACTGGACGGCGCCTTTTAGCGATGATTTTTGGGTCAGCGGTCTTGTATACAGACCGACGAAATTACCGGCTGCTTCCGCTCGGCTTTTTTTTTCTCCGTCCTCGACTGTCAACGAGCTCTCTTCTTTTAGCTCGGCTGGTTTTTTCTTTTTGCGCGCGAGAGCCGGGGGAATTAAAGGACGGAGAAAACCGGCGGGCCGCAAAAAAGGCAGGGATGTGTCAATGGAAACTGCAGAAATTGACGGACTCTTTGTTGGGGCTGCCGGCGGGATGAGGGAGAAAAAGAGAAGAGTTGCCAGAGCTGCCGAGGCGATAAATCCTTGGCGATGGTTGTCGGGTATTGGTGGATCGATGCTAGTAATTTGAAAATTTCGCTGAATGGAGTTTTGTTTGATGTATGGTTTAAGTGCGATGGACGCGCTGGGATATTATTTTTGATTATTGCTTTTGAAATTGCCGGTGTAAAGTATATGGCGAGAGCGATGTGATATTGGTTGTAATTGTTATTGGGAAAATTTTTAGTGTTGAGGGATCTGAATTACCCTTGCTTGTTTTGATAATTTTTGATGTCTTAATGATGTAAATATTTAAAAGAGGAAGATGTACTTATTTCGTAATGTAGTATACGAAAAATAGTTGATTCGAATAATTGAACTCCAACAAAGCTGTACAACAGATACACACACACACACATACAAACACACACGCTTGCATGCACGCACGCACGCACGCACACACATGCGTGATACACATCCACAAAACAACAATCAATCCATATTTTATAATAAAGATTTTCTATATGTCCTATTGCATAATAAAACATAACAAAAAGGTATATAACAATTCATTTGTTCCTTTTTTAGCCTGAAAAATAAATTTAAAAACCTCAGCTCACCCAAATCGCTACATTTACGACCTCAAAAAATACCTTTCCAAAAAAATTCTCGAATCCCCCTGCATAATTCTCAGATAAAAATCCACCCCTCGCCCAAACGAACCATCAACTTACTCGCAGAATCTCGCCCCGCAGGAAGAAAAGAAAAATCAAAGCCTCGAACATACAGGTCCCAAGCGAGAAAAGAAGCCGGAACCGCGAGTTTGTCCGCTGTAACGGATCGGAATCCTTACGGATCCTACAAACACTCTTTGCTTGGAATTTCGTACGATCGCCGCCGCAGCCATTCGAACCTTGCATACACGGCCCGTGGCATTTATTTTTTCCTCCCGAGCATCGAGACACCCGAACGCTGGCATCTTTTCGGACTCCAAGGAACGCGCGGATGAGATAAACGCGGAATGACGTCCGCTGTAAAAAATACGATAGATAGCTAGACTCACGTCGATGAAACTTCCCGGCGTTACGTAAACGCATATAGGCAACAAAGTAAAAGCTCCAACGGACAACGAAAATCTCCACCTTAGGCAGGCACCTAAAACCTATACACAACCCGAGCGGCATATCCGCGCGCGCCTATCAACCAGTCCCGCAGTAGGATTTATAGAACTATACCACAGCTCTCGAAAGACAAACGAACAATACCCTCACACACACACGTACACACAGAGAGAGAAAGCAGCCCCGGAAAACGCGCATATATACACATCCCTCTCTCGCGGCGACTAGACTGCACTCTCGAGAGATACGAAGCGCTCGGCGCGTGAATTTACGATTCGTCTCCCGAGCACAATGCCAGTCCCCCCCCCCCCCCCCCCCCCCCCCCCCC
>UELX01005837.1:0-12493 GCA_900480035.1 Eupelmus urozonus | reverse complement strand
GTAATATCAACAAAGTCAAGACAAGTTCATATATCCTACACGAAAATCAGTCAATAACACAGAAATATATGAATAGAATTGGTTAATATCAAATTTTTAGTAAAGCACTTTATTCCCTGAAAACAGGGAATAAGTAAATATGAGGGAAAACCATTTTATAGGGAATCAAGTGTTTCGACCCGCTTTTTGGGCCAATAAAGTGGCTTTTACAGGTGGGTCGGGAATAAAATAACTTATACACCACGGAAGTAAACAAATAATTCTGTAAATCGTATGTTTGTCAATGAAAAGTCGTAGAATATAGCCATATTTTAAGCAGATGACAGAAAATTTTTACGTTATGTTTGTTTTTTATTCTATTCGAATTAATTAATAAAATTAGATTGTAAATAACTGATATATTATATAGTAATTTTTTCCATATTTATAATAAATTTTATTAAGATATTTCTCTCATTTAAGATTGCGATCATGTATTAGTATATAACTGTTTATGCTTTACTTTTACTTAAGGTAAATCTGTATCTTATATGCACAACTAAATCACCATACGTGATCAAAATCCAAAAAAATCTTCTACTTTTATATGATTAATAAGAACAAAATTAACAATATAATTATTTACCTGTTAAAATTGAAATATCACCCCAAAAAACGGCTATTGTTAGCACTTGCGGTATAAATAAAGTGCAAACAACAAATATAGAGAACATCATACGAAAGTACGCAAAAAGCCTGGATGTCCAACTAATATTTAGCTCCATAGGCCAAAAACCCAAAAAGATAAGTAGGTACTTGTTTGGCCAAATGAAATTATCTATCTTCGAAATATTTTTCATTATCTATTCTTTTTCTAGTGTGAAAATAAAATAGATATAATCCTATGTTCAATAAAATCTAATCTTACAATATTACAATTAACTTTATCTTAAAAAGTTACAACTGCGTAACTTTGTTAGTCACAATAGAGATTTGTCAAACTTTTATGTGCGTATCACAAAAAAGATTTTACAGAATAAATTGTGTTTGACAATTAATATGACGATTTTTCAATCGATTATTTGAGTTTTTTTAATTCAATTGGACAAAATGGATAAGAAAAATTTGGGTGATTTTGGACACATAAAACATATCTGTTCAACCAACCTCTATTCTGACTAGACTATCAAGAGTTTACTGATTTTTACAGATATTAAAAGATTTACTCATACTAAATTAACCCCACTTATGCAAAATAGTACTCTTTCAATCATGTCTTTTATAATAAAAAATTTTTAATAAGTATAAGATTTTAAATTTGAGATAATATTTTTACAGATAATTCAAAATTGTTGTATGAAAGTTATAGTCATAGTAGTGATGCATTTTATTACAACGTCAATAATCTTTATTGTAACGTTATCATTGATTTAGAAATACTTAGCGTAGATATAATTGTATTTTTAATATTTTACTGAATTTGATTTTTTGATAATAAAAGTTGTGTATTATGGTACAAAATAAAATATCAAAATTAATATTTTTGAGCTTACATAAGTAACAAAAAGAAATACTGAAAACGAATAAAAAGGTATATTTATTGATCGCAGACAAAAGAAAAAAAAAGAATATAGAGGCGATAAACGGGGTAAAATTACTGTCTTATGTACGTGAAAAAAGATATAATAAGTTAGGGTTTGAAGACACTACAATGTCGATGCACGAATGTATACTTATAGTCTACGTACACGATTTTCTCACTATTGTATACTCCAATGATAAATTGTTGCAATTCTATCATCGACTATTATCTACCTGCAATTTTCTCTTCTTTTTTCCTCTTGGATTACGAATGTTCTTTTTTATTTCTTCGCATTTTTTGCACTATAATCTTACTTCGGAAGGCGAGTTATAGTGAAGTTAATGGATGGTAGTAAACAAGGTTTATCAAATATTAACGAGACGAATTTTTCCTTGCATTCGACTAACTTCTGCAGTCGCTATCAGAACGAGCTACGAATCAGTTCAACTCTTTTTTCTCTGCTTTTTGCCAATTGACTTGAATTTTATTTTTCGAATTACAATTAATTTTCGATAATTATTATAATGTCTGAATATTATGATAGATATCATTTTTATAAACCAGTTTTAAAAAAAATTATCGTTCGCTTAAACATCTTTTTCGTGTCACATAGTATACAGAGTTTTTATCTTTTTATAAAATATGTGAAAAATATAATGTATTCAGCAATTAGTGTAAAAATCTTATTTATTAATTAAAAAATTTTATAAAATCACCTACCTAAAAAATCTTCAGTTTATCAAAACTTTAATAAGATAAATAAAAAGTTTGAATAACTCTATAAAAAACTCATTATATATTTAAATTATTGAAAAATTATAGGATTTACTAAAATTAGTTTTGTTTTAAAAATAATACAGGGTTTATTTTCAGGACCCGAAGTGTATAACTATATGTGTACAACTAAAGCAAATAATTAAAAAAGAAATATAAAAAAAAAAGTATTTTAATCTACAATTTGTTAAAAAATTGTAGAAACCATAAATTCATAATATTTTGACTTAAAAAATTTTCCATTTGATTATGTTGCAACATT
The DNA here is from genome assembly GCA_900480035.1 of Eupelmus urozonus. Lineage (NCBI taxonomy): Eukaryota > Metazoa > Arthropoda > Insecta > Hymenoptera > Eupelmidae > Eupelmus > Eupelmus urozonus. The sequence goes on along the minus strand of UELX01005837.1, from coordinate 9,896 downwards.
GTTTTTTAATTAAACACTTTAAAATGTATAATCCGGCAGAATGATCCTTGCCAAGGGTTTCAGCCTGCCTGAATTTAAAAAAAAAAAATAAATAAATAAAATGTAAAACATTAAAATGTATGAAAGAAGTCTAGAAAAAATGATAGATAATAGGAATACCCTTTTCATTTGTCGAAGGGATTTTCATCGATAATTTAAGCAGTTTTGACGTGCTTTTCTTCCTAAACTCTCAGGTAACACCTTTTGTCTAATTATTCTCATTAATTTCTTTTTGTTCTTTTCAGAAATATAACATTCAGCCCTATTATTTAGGAGATTGACCAACAACAAAAAGAACAGTTGCTATTATAATTGGTCTGCTAACTACCGCTACTTATTTGTTAATACCTATTAATAATTTTTAACACTGATATACAAAAATTCAGGAGTAGGAAAGATTTTGACTTGAAGGCTCGAGGAAATAGGCCGAGTTTTTACAAAAATTTTATTTTCTGACATAATAATGCATCAAATCTACTAATAACTAATACTTCTACTGCAAATAAGTATTTAGTATAAAGAATATGAAAGAGTACATAAGAAGTTGTAAGAATTAAAAGGTTTTGTTTGGTATCTGTTTGTAATAACAAGTGAACACTCCACCAAACTATCCCCACAGAAGGTAGATTGCCAATTAATTGAGGTAAGTTTACATTCAGTCTGCAATGAATTTTTTGTTTCATGCAAAATAATAATAACAAAAGAAATCCAACAAAACTAAATGTTTTTTATAAGTAAGTCACAACTTTTTTAATATCACACGCTGAATAAATATCCAGGAAACACAAACATAGTAACAAAAAATATTAATACTAGAGTACCCCTATATTTTTTTTTATAAAGCTTTGAAATTGTTATCAGTAAAATATTTTTTTTTATTCGCATAAATTTCATAAGCCCAGTTTTTACAAATCAAGCACTGCAATCGCAATTTAATACTTATAATAATGAGAAGAATCGATCATGAATATGTTGATAAAAGTAGAAAAAAATTGATCTTTGACTAAATAAACTGAAATTAATAGCCTCCCTTTTCAAGACATTTACAATTAAAAATTTAACACATCTTTAAAAACGCTACATATTTATAATAATGAATTTATACTTGATGAAATCGTAACAAGAAAAATATCTAAAGTATTTGAATTAAGCAAAGAGCAAATATGTGAAATAGACATTACATATTGAGGTTAACGTTTAATAATCAACTTCAAATAATCATCTTCTATACGTGATAACGATATTTCATATATAACTTACTTTAAAGCTTGTAAAATTTCTTAATTCTATCTCTACATATACGGTTTCTTTAAATATCTCAAAAAATGTAGTGTTATCTAGAATAGAAAATTCATCAAAAATTGGTTTAACTACCTTATAGGTAAAAAAATGATCTTCAACGAAATAAAATATTTAATTAGTATTTGATAAGTATTCGTTGTATTTAATAAGCATCCTTTTAAAAATATAGATTCGTGAATAAAAATTTGAATTACGTGGTCCTTATTTGCATCAATTTTTTTGTTTTCTAACGCAAATGTGGACTATTGTATATCATTCAAATTTTAATTTATGAATTTACAATCTTGAAGATGATGCTTAATTCTATGAGTATTTTAAGAATAATGATGTCATAATCACGTGATATATAAATGATGATTTGAATGAAACATAGAGATTAATAAGCAAAAAATATATTAAAAAAATTACCTAGCATAGTAAAAGAAATTTTAAAATCTTGTCAATCCTCTATTTTCTTATAGTAGTATATATTTCTATAATATTAATTATTATTGGGATTACGGAAAAAGATTATATTTTAAACTTTGACAAATTATAAATTACAATAATCAGTGATATACAACTATTGTTATAATAAAACACTTAAATCTTCAAATAATAAAATTTGTTTTTCTTGTTTTATGATTTACAAATATATAATATCTGGTTTAATAATTAATAGTTTCATATATTTATAAAAAGATTAATCTAATTAATATTTATTATACAGCAACATACACTATCACAAAGTTACTCTCAGTCATTTTCGCTCGTCTTGTATAGTTTTTAAACTTTTCCCCATCGTTTCGGGCACGACCTTGTAATAAAACACGCTCGAAACATAAGTCCCCGTGGCATACAGCCATAACAAATAGCTCGGTCCGATGAGATTCAAAAATGGTATAAAAGTGGCCGTCGAAAGGGAAGAAAATATAGCTGATGTCCCACTGAAGCTGAGAGAGGCGATGGTCTTCAGCTTGGGAGAGAAAAGTTCGCCTACTAGAGCACTGGGTATGCATCCACAGCCCACTGAATAAGATCCGATGTAGATTACAAGACACGTACAAGGTAACCACGTAAGTGCCACAGGATCATAGCCGAACTCAAGCAGCTGGAAATGCAAACCGAGGCCGGTTAATGATATAGCCATGCCTAGACTCGACGCTATAAGTAGGAAACGCCTGCCGAATTTGTCAACAAGATAGGTCGCCAGTAGACCAGCAATTATTGAGAAGAGTCCAATGCTGGTGACAATTGTGCTAGGTGTTATATTCACTTTGGTACTTGTTACGATTATTTCCATGTAGTTGTTTATGACATTGAATGCAGCGAAGTAAATGAATACGTTTATCATAAACATTAATAGGAAGCTTTTGCGGTATCCTGCAAGTAATAAAGTTTGATTAAATTTGATTCCTTTGATTCATTTCTTTTATGAATTAGAGGAAAAAATACTATCTTCAAAAGAAAGGTCACAGGTATTCGCTATTTTGCTAAAATAGCATGGTACTATATGTATATTTTGACGCATTTGTACCCGCTAAGTAGTGCATAGTGAATTTAAATATAAGGAGATGATTTTCTGGTTTTACTATTTTATAAAAAGATTCAAAATTAATTTGTAAGCTAATATTATATCTAATTTTTTAACTCTGGTATTTACAATTTCCAATGTTTTTTTTTTTAGTTTTTATATCAATAATGTTAATAATTAAAACTAATAATATGCAATTTAATAATACTTACTGCTTTCTTTTAATTCACTTAGTCTCTCTCTCAGAGACACTTTCGAGTTTGCAACGTAATCTTGAAGCTCCTGCAGCTCCTGCTTGACGTCTAATTTTCTGCGAAACCATTTTAGCGAAGACTCGGCCTTGTCTAAGTTACCTTCTATGATTAGTCGATACGGCGAGTCCGGTATCAGAGGAAAGAATCCAAGAAAAAGGATATTGGGCAGCAAGCTGATGTAAGCAAAGATCTTCATGGAGACATATGAACCCATTAGATTGCCCACGAATAGACCAACCGACTGCATCGTTATGTTCCACAAGATCTGAAGAAGCCAAAGTCATTGGGAGCCAATTACATTGGAAATTACGAAGGGATCGAAGGTCGAAGAAGGTCACGCGTTTTTAAAGGTAACATTACTTTACAAAAAATTGGATTCTTTTGTTTAAAATGATTTATGAGTGAATTTCATCATTCTTTGATTGTTTAAGATGGATTTTTTGACGTATCACGATTTACATATGTTCTCAGTGTATGCATACCTTAGTTCATAAAGATGCATAGATAACATTCTCGTATTAAAAAAAAAAAAAATAAACAAATAAAGAAAAATGTGAATGTAATGAAGACATTAATTGCGTGGCATTATCATTGCGTAAATAAGAGATAAGCTTCTAAGTTCGAAATATTATTTACTCAAGTGAAATTATTCAGCTAATAAATTATTAGTTATTTAATTACTGACTTGAAATTGAAAACATTTTGTATAAAAATGATATTTTAGCTATTTTAATGTTTTATTCAACTATTTTTCTTTGAAAGTTAAAAAATTCATGCCACACAAATAAACAGATAATTTTCAAATGTACCTTCTTTAATGGTGGTCAACATACTTATTGACGCTCTGCGTTTTGCTGAAGATAATGCATCGCTTCTATTTTGATAATATAAAAGCTCTAACCCTAAACATTGGATTATTAAACAAACGTGTAATTGACGTACACAATACAAGAAAAATATAATTTTCATTAATGTAACTCGCATAAGCTATGATTTAAGGAATAGATCCAATGTAAAGCTAGCTGTTTTAGAATCAAAGTAAATTCAATGCATTGTCTGCTTGGAATCCCTTGTACGTTCTTCGTCGAAAATTCTGAACTATCCATGTGCCCGTAATACGAGATCATAAACACTCAACAAATTTTCAAATGATTTAACAATAACACTTCACAGGATCATTCAGGTGGCCTTGCGGAGATCAACCGTACAGAATTTTCGACGCACTTCTTCGACCAACGAACCACTCCGAACTAGGCAATAATCGACATCCGCTATTAAAGCGCGCTGTCTTCATGAGAATGTATAGTCTGCTCGCCAAAGAACCACGGATTTCGGGATCAGCTATCTCGGCCAGATAGAGCGACAGCGTTGTCCAAATCATGCCCATGCTGAAGCCCATGAGAATTCGCCCGGCGTACAACCATTGCACGGACGACGCCACGGCTGAGCAGATCCAGCCGCACACCATAGGTAGACCCGCTAGGCACAGTGACATCTTACGTCCACCAGTGTCTGAAAGAGCAGTATGTACACCAATTCTGTTTATGTTTTACAAGTTTATAATCTGTTATTATAGAAAAAAACTAATTGTTTCATTTGACATTATAAGTTAACGTATTCTTATAAATAATTTTAGGTTTCAACATCCAAACTTTTTATGTGCAATTCGTCTATCAACTACGTAAGTATTGAAAATTAAAAATTCACCCTGGACAACTGCGCCGCCGATAGCTCCGAATATCCGTCCAATGTTCATGAGAGACGCCACCCAGGACAATTCTTCATCGTTAACCCTTGGTATGCCATCTACGTTCTCCTTTAACGACAATTGAGCCAAATAGGGCGACGACCATCCATTAGCCAAGCCAACGACCAACATAACCAGGCTCACTGATGGAATCGTTAATATTGCAAATACATACCCATCAGTAATGCTCTCAAATCGATTTGTTGGTAGAGTAAGTTGTTTTAAATGCAAGTCCAAAGATCAAAGGGATACGCTTATGCGAAGCTCGTGATGTTTAATTGAAATTTAGCTTTCAATCACGATGAGCAAATGTTATTATTAATGTATTTTATTACTGATGTACTGAAGCGGTTACGGAAAGATACTTTTAGTAATCAAACAGACTTATTTACTAAATTTTAAGTAGATTTCTTACTGAAAAAGTCGAATTCAGTTAACGATAAATAAAATTATCATATCTTTATACAACAACATTTGATTAGTTTACAAGAGTTAAAATATTATCTAATTTTTGGAGAAACTGATTTCTAAGAGTAGCTTTTGAGCTTATTTTTATGGCGGAAAAGTAAAATGGCATAAATTATCGGTAGAAGTTTTCGTGATAACGCTAATTACTGCAGATTCAAAATATTAACATCATTTAATAATCTTAAATCTTTCTTAAAATTTCACGTTTTTAAGACAAATTTATTTCTTGTATTTTTAATAGTAAGCAATGTACACAGATAAATGAAGCTTCTTAAAGCAAGGGGATAAATGTACTTATGTTCAAAAAATTTTATTATTAAACGTCAATAAAATTAAAAAAATACAATAATCTAGTAAAAAATAAGATAGACTCACGCGTAACGCTAGCGAGGTGCTGTGACCAAAAGGTCTTTTTGATCGATGGAGCAGGCAGCTCGATCTCTTTGGTCTGCATTACTTTTCCGGTCGATTCCAAATCTCGCAACTCAGCGTCTTCATGCATCATCTCTCTGCAACCAAACGACAACGACCACAGGCGTATCGCCTCAATCATTTTATTCTTCTCCCCTCTCCAAACTTTGTCCCACCTCCCGTATCTATGTACGATTGCTCTGATCAGGTGACTTTCTATGTATGATCATAAGTCTGTACATATAGTCTGTACACGCAGCAAAGTATTTTTTCGACAGTGGAAAAGTTTTTTCAAATCTAAGTTTATCCCTAAGTGATAACTCTTTTGTTCTATCGATTGAAAAATGTCATCATTATTTGAAACATTTCAATTATTATCTTTTTTAATAATTTTTTACGATATCTTATAGACACAGTACTAAAGATCCGTTTCTAATTATTGTAGCGGCAAGAATTTAAAAAATTAAAAACAGTTATGCATTTTAAAGTTTTTGACTTGTTTTACTCATTAAAGATTTAATTTATTTATACCTTTGAAGAACAAAATAGTGTAAAGAACTCTTTAGAAAATACGTATTAAAAATATAGATATAAAAAGTTTTCTTACAAGTCTCTTTCTATTAATGCAATTAGCGACGTTACGTTACTTCACGCTACTGCTTATAGCTATTTGCACAATTTAAATAAAACGTCATTCTCAATCGTCGCGAAAACAGTAAATTTACCGCTCTTATCTGTTTTCAAAAAGCGAGCGAAGCCTCGGATTGCGAGTTTTCACCTCAAACGTTATTTGCCAATGAAACCGTCTGCAACTGCAAGCTTCTCAATTTCTAAATTATCAAAATTGAATGATTTATAAACATATCATTTATAAAGACGTGGAATTTCCCAGCGATGTCACGAGATCTATTTTTCGTTTCATTATATCTTGAAAAGCTAATATATTTATATAATTTAATTATTTTCATGTTTCCAGTATAAAATGAATGATAATTAAATTTGGTTGAAGATTATAAAATTCGAATGATATTTTGGTATTCAACACATAAATAGGTAATTTTTTAACTAAATAAAAAATTCCGTCTTTAACAATTTATTCGTCACTAGATTATAATTAGCAATTTAAGGCACTTTCATTCATTCATATATGTACGACCTCATTTGCTTACACTAATAAAAAGGCGTAAATTATTGAATTTTTTTATCATAAATATTGATTATAAACAATTTTAATTAAAACTCTATTTGAATGTTTTATAAAATGGAAGTTACTGTCAGTTCAATAAGTTCGTAATATGTCTGATTTTATCGATTTTTAGCATTTTTCAAGTATAAGAAAAGTTTCTTAAATAAATATAGTCATAAAATCTTATTTTCGGGATAATTAATAAATCTTAGTCAATTTTTATTTTACCTTGAGTGTTGTAGTTGATAAAATTGTAATTAAATAAAAAATTTATTTTGAAAGTTAAACATTCTTGATTATTAATCAGTAATAAAATCTTACACTTTTACTTTTCAGAAAAATTAATTAAAATTCAATGTTTATAAAATAACTAATGCAGCAGTTTTCTTATGATACGTATGTTGTTTTAAAAATTTACGATTTACAAAAGTTCATAATAAAAATTAAGCTAATATAAATACAATAATTAATAATAAACTCGCCTAAATTATTGCCTTATTTATTAATCAAGACTAAAGACAAAACTCTACATGCTAATTGCTTAAGTCACTGTTAATAAAAAATTTAAAATTAGATATTTAATAACCACTGTTAATTTCACTGATACTTAGCTTTTACTAACTTTATTAAATTAATTGAAAATGAATATGTTCTAGTTAAAATATTGTTACTTATTAAATTATGATGAATTATGAAGTGATAATGTTACTACATATATATAGAGGAAGTCTAGTCAATTTGTAGATTTTGCGTTTAAATTGATATGTAATTATTTCATTATTATATCTAATATACGTATCTAACATTTTGAATTAAGACGAATATTCTGTGATCTATACGAAATGTCAATATTGCTTTGTTTAATTTTTTAAATATTTGTTTTACTTCGACAAGTTGTGTCAATTTGCCCCTACCGAAAGATAGATAAACACAAGGTATTTTTTAAATTGAAAGTAATTAAGCAACTTTATAAATTATATATCAATACTTTGATTACGTAATATTATATATGAGTTGTAATTGTATATAAATAAAAATTTAATATAATATACAGCACAAAAAAGTAAATAATATTAGTAAATATAAATGATAATTTTTATTTAATTTAAAAAAAAAGAATCATTTTCTCTAACAATTTAAGAATACAATTTTGAGTTTTCAACTAGTTTACAGATCATAACTCTAGCGAAGAAAAATTTTTTGTTATTAAGATTAATTTCTGAAAATTCAACTTCTGAATACTTGGTTTTATAGTAAATTAAATATCTATAATTTAGATTCCTTAGATATCACATAATCAAGACTTTAGTTACTAGTTTTATGAAGTAAAATAATCATGCAATTAAATTTTGATGTAAATTGAAAAATATTTATTTATAAAATTTAAAATTATAAATCAAAAATGTTCTTCGTTCCTTTCTCAGTTTCCTAAATGTATATTTTAAGATACAAAAAGTATCTTTAATCGAATAGTTTCATAAATTTATAGTATAATATATGTGATAAGAACAACTGTTCAAGCTTTTATGACGACTGAATCATAATAATGACATAGCACAATACCGTATTTACAATAACCTATTACGATAATATACCCATCTGTGCAAATTGTTATATTCTCCCTTATTTCATTACAACATATTGTATAACTAATTATAAAAATGAAATTGTCACAAGCTAGTAAATATTAAATTTTTACGCTTAATATAAAAAAATAACTTTAAATAATAAAAGCTTTAAAATAACTTAAATACATAACTATAATTATAGTAATAAAATTAAAAATGATTGGAGTTGTGAAAAAGAAGCATCACAACATTAAAAATACATTAACAACAATAATATTAGAACTGTTAAAAATGTTATTAAAAAAATTTAAAAAATAAGTTCTGATCAATGGGTTTTTAAAATTAAGTTTATGTATCTCATTTTCATCATTGGCATAACATAAGCTAACTAATTTAATGAATTTTTTTCTGTTGCTGTCTTAAGTTTTTTATCCTCTATTGTTAAAAGGGTTATAAATATAAAAATATACACAGGGCAATTAAAAATATGGAAAACCCTAAATAATTCCCAAAGAATGCATTTCTGAGACAATGTTAAATATAGAGAAGTTTAAGGATTTTTTTCTGGATTTTTTTTGTGACCTTAAATTTGACCTTAATTATGATCTTGAATATATCAAGGTTAAAAAATTTTTTTATAATAAGATTCTATTTTTTATTGTAGATTTTTATTCTATTTTTAACGTCGTTAAAATAAAGTATAAAGTCACCATTAAAAATACTTGACGAACTATCTAAGATACATATTAAATTTTATTATATAAATTAAATATTTTAATTTTGAAGCAATAAATCATACATTTTTATTTTAGGAAAAATTAAAGAAAAAAATCATTTCTCAGAAATGACGTTTATCAAAGTGCAATTATTATACAAATATTTCCAATTGTAATGGTAATTTACACATCTGATCTAATATAAGAATCGATCCCATAATTAGCCATTACAAATTTTTATAGATTTAAAATATTTTAATATTCCTTTCTATAACAAAAAAGGTTTGCTCTAACTAACAGCGTGTTTTTTGTACTCTTTGTGTTAGAAAGAAAATAATGGTTTCATCATATTGTGACGCAGTGATTTTTAATAGCTTTCTAGGGCTCGATCCCGCTCACGTAATTACTTAAAAATCAACAAAATTCAACAATCTCAAATCACCTAAGAATTTTCCTTACAATACTTCCAAAAGGGAGATCCTGAAGAGGCCGCTTGCGTTCGGAAATTCGCAAGTGAGTTCTGTTAATCTTCTTAAAATATTTATCCCAATTCTGTACTATACTCAAAATAATAATATTTCTTTCATCAATTTACTAATGCTTAAATGAAAACACTACCCTGGTAGAAAATTAACCATGTTCTGGCCAATTTCTGGTAAAAAAAATGTTAAAATGAGACTTATCTAAAAATT
>UELX01005836.1:0-12496 GCA_900480035.1 Eupelmus urozonus | reverse complement strand
ACACATTCTTTAGCAATTAGAAAGGCAAGAACATACGACGGACTACCAATAGTAAAATAACGCTTAAAAGTTTAAAATTTACTAAATTCGTATATTTTTTTTCGATTATCATACCGAATATCACTTCTTAAGTCTCGGATCGACTTAATGATTAATAACCCGATTGGTCTAACGTTTTATTAGATAGAAACCATACTAGAGTACTTACGTAATTGTGTAGGAGGCTAGCTGTGGACGCTCTGGAAGAGGAACAGTACAAACTCGGTATAGTAAAGTTTATTGAGATTGTAATGTATAAATTATAATCGTAGTTCTTAAGCAGACACGCAGTGATTAGTTGGACGCGAAGAACAATACAAGTTGCCTTTCGAGATATTAGTAGACAAGACTCGATAAAGAATGTGTGAATTACAATCGTAAATTAAAGTTGTAACTCAAAGGTGAATCTGACGCGTAAAAGTAAGTTGATCGCGTTTTGGTAATGACAATTGTAAAAGATTAAGGAAGACTGGGACGCGCTGAACCGCCGAGTCGACTATGGAAGTCGTAATAACTGCCGTTACCTAGATTTTTCTTTTTTATAACCCGAAATTAAGCGAGGAGCAGTCGAAGTTATGGAAAGCTGGGTTTGCAGTCTCGCTTCTTTTCGAGCTGTATTTGAACATTTCGCAATGATTCTTGCGCAAGTATTCGAACGTCAGGCTGAGTTTCGGCCTGGTTTATTTATTCAATCACTGACTGAGTAGCAATTATTTTCGAGATGCTTGATTTTAGAGTTTGACGTCTTGAGACCAAACACAATATATGTTGCATTATAAGCTGAAGCCTCCTGTTATTCAGAAAAGTTTCAATGACTCTTGTGATGCCGTAATTAGCTAAGTAGTCTAACGGATACTACGACTCGCTAAATATATATTTTCCTACTCTTGCGAGACTGGTCGCAAATAAGGGGGACAAAGCTTAGCAATGACGCTAAATCCTAGTGCAATTCTAGTCGAAATACTCCTTGGCGACGCTGGAGCAGGCTCGAATTTATTTTTAATAATATTAATAAAAATTATTTAAAACTGTGGAAAAAAGTGAATTTATTGATCACGGCGAACTGGAGAAAGTTTAAACTCAAAGACTCTGTAATGTGTACTATGTTAAGTGTACTTAACATCTTTTCTCCTAAAGGAAGATCGACAAATGTCTGAATTTAAGTAAAATAACAAACTAACTTCTGAGAAAACAGAAAAGTTTGAAAATGTATAAAAGTGTGAAAATTAAGATGAAATGGAGAAAAATATGAAAATGAAAATGTTTTGAAGAGTAGCTGTGACTCAAATCTCTGCATGCTCGATAGAGGAAGTCGTGAGGATCGCATGCAGAAAAATCATCCTAAGTATTTATCCCTCTGGCCTTCTCTTTTATGAGTTCCTTCTCAGTGTTTTTCAGATGTATGTAAATGTCAGACCTTATAAGTGGATTCTAAAACAAAAATTAATACTGTATTCAAGAATCTAATACATAATGTAAACAATCCGCAAAAACTTCATTATAGTCATTAGTAATCTTGTTCGACAACTCAAACTTTTTTGTTGAAGCTTCCTGTTGCGTTTAATGAGTAATGTTATTACAAACTAGGGAGGATTGAGTGGGCGTTCAATTAAATAAATAATAGGAAGACAATTATGTATATTTTAAAAGAAATATATTACTATAGGCATAAAAAACCTCGACAGAAAGTGGATGAAAAAGCCCCAAAGAATGGTACAATCAAATATAAAAGAGAATTAAATGTAGGTTACATAAGTCGAATAAATACAATCGCATACGTTCTAATAAGAATAATTCGCGAATTTTGAATGCATTCAAATATAATTCTATTTGTAAGAGCGCTCTTACCGCAAGGTTAGGTGATTTGAGGTGTCTCGAGATCCCATACGCATGGAGCCGCCACGGCAACGCGCACAGCTGCCGTGGGCGGGTAGAGTATCTGAAAGGTGGCTTCGCTACACACACTTGGTGCGACTTCGCCCCGACGTCTCGGGGAGTAGTCTCACGAGGTGGCACTCCGGGGCCCAGGGCCGCCTCGGAAGTCCACCTCAGAGAAGCACGCAGAGGGGCGTTCTCAACGAGAGCAAGCAGATGCTTCGTCCAGGCGATGATGCGCACATAAACTATTTCCGAATGCACGCTCGATGACGCAGTCGTGGTTCACACAAGCCCGAACACGTGGAGGGACGCATACTCTACCGAGAGAAGAAAGATGCTACGCGCGCGAACTAGAGCTCTCACGATGTCTCGCCGATGTGCATCGCGAGACGGATCGAGAGGAAGTGAAGTTTTGTAGCTGACCGTTTGCTCGGGCGAACCTACGAATATTTTCGCAGTGGCACATCTGTATTTGAATGCGGAAGGGAGAAAGCCGGACGGAAAAACAAGTTCTTATGTGCTCATAAAGTTAGAAAGGAGAAATAAACAAACTGAGTGTACCGAGTTCGGCTGGGGTTTTCCAGGCCATAAAAAGCGGGTACTGTCTGGCCGGCCAACCGGGCCTAATGAGCCTCGGACGTGCCGTTGCGCCGAGCCCGAGGACACGGAGGGATTAGCGGGGATACTTTTCTGCTCGGCGCGGTCGCCGAGTAGACTATTTACGATTAATAATTTTAGGTATTTGATTTAAATTGAGCAAACCCGGTTGAAACGCGATTGGAAGTCGTAAAGGACCGAATACATTCACCTCAGTGTATCTTATCTATTTGCAATTGTCAGATCAACTGAGGAGATTAAGAAACAGAAATTATTATTATATTTATTAATTTAGTATGTATTTATGTAAATAATACATGAAAACGTCATTATAGTCATTAGCAATTACTGATAAAGCCTTTACTGAACACCAGATTTTTCAAGGGGTCTATACAATGAAAATGTTCTTTATTCATTATAGCTGCTCCTTATTGATATAATATACGGTGATACAAAGGTTAAATAGCACGTCTACTGGCATAAGTCGCAGATGAAAGTCAATTTGAAGATGGCGACGTTATATACTCCTCGTTCCAGTGAAATCGGTTGCACACATTTCGTAAAAGTTATCATGAGTTCAAGGTTTTGGTAAGTTTTCTTATTTATGTTTTTACCGTAAGAATTGGGCGTAAATTTTATTTCGAGTAACAATTGTACCTTTATTCAATTTTATTGGAATATTTGATTTGCTCAACTGACCGCAGCGCCCTCTAATTGCTTATAGTGAAAAAACGAACTAAAAATTTTCATATTTTCCAATTTTCTGAAGTTTTCTTGGTTACGTCCAATTCTTTACGGTATTTTGAGTCCGTTCTTAAAATTTTAGATCATTATGTTTAATAGAACCGGAGAAAAGTCTGAAATGGCTTTACGGTGTCCGGTCGATAAAACAGGTCAGTACGACCGACTCTTAAGAGATTATCAATTTAACATAGTACACGTCACAGATTCTTTGAGTTTAAACTTTTTCTAGATCGCGGTGATCAATAAATTGACTTTTTTCCAAACCTAATATACCAACGAACAATAGAGTCATATCTACAACAATATTATTGAAAAATTCGCTTAACTCATAATTATAACAAAAATAATAGGACCGCATGCACAGATCCAAATTTTAATTTTAGGAACAAAATTAAATAGGTTTCAATGAATTTACTAAAAATTGATCACTTAAAATTCAATCAACAAATTAAAATAATCTAAATTAGTCGGCCTGCTCCACCTTAAAAAGAATAATGGACACACTCACAATACTTATGAACAGAGTCTCACAAATAACTCAGATTTTTGACAAAATTTACAATGGAAAGAAAATATCGGTTTATTCAAATTGAAGTTAATTGGTTCTACAAGCAAATTTTACTTTAAACAATAACAAAAAATCTAAATAAAACCTGGCGCTCGAACGTTTCAAAATGGCAGTGGACTCCGCGACACGACCTTCCGTGAGCAAGTTCTCTGCAGCCTGGAACAGAATATGAACAGACGCGAAAATTAACAATTTACTTTATCCGGATTTTAAATGTAATCAGAACACACGAGGAAGAATTAACTAACACCTCTGACATAATTTTTTGTAACTAGTCTGTCACGACATTAAAATAAAGGAATATTCACTCCGGGCCAGAAGTTCTCGAAATTCTGAAAAATTACTAAAACAAACAAATAACAATAGAAAGATCTCACCGCCTTCACCAAAACTTCGCCAATTACCAAACACTCCGGGAGTACACAGCAGACATCTCACTGACCGTCGAAAAATCTTCAAACGCAACGAAACAAAACGACAAAAGCAAAATGGCCTAAAATGGCAAAAGAAATCTCTAAACTATCTCTATTAATAGCCATGCAGCAAGTGGGACGGGACCCGGCCTCTTCTTCCGCCGAAGCCGCGTGCTGCCCACCCTTTATCCCTTTTTTTTACTGTCAATCTGGCGCGAATCCACATCATTGTCCAAAAATCCTTTATTATGTTGATATTTTCCTGCTTGAACCGCTTTAAGGACCCGCATTCGGCTATCAATCAACAAATTTGTAGGAAAACAACTCTCTGATTGGCTCTTTACCTAACGAACAGTCAATTATCCTCCGAAAATTATTTTACCCCAGCGCCACCTGCTAATCGATTCCGGTAATCGATTAGATTAACCGGTGCGACATTTAAAAGACACGAATTGGCCGACTACATAATTTACGTACGCCTTCTAGGCTCGACCATTAGCGTTAACCGTGCTAATATATTTCTGGCTCTATAAAACAATAACATCGAATTAAATACGCCCCGATGCATTAAAATACATCATATGTATTACACCTTATGCGCGCCCGCCGCTCCGTTTTAAGTAAAGCCGCACACGACACTTACACTCGCGCGCACCGCCTCAGGCACACGAATTTACCATGACATGTGCACGCGCCTTGACTCACGTGAGCGCGCCTTGGCCCCAGAGTTACCAGATGTAGTAATTTTTGGCCAAATTCGAGAATTTATATTTCCTGACAAAATAAATATATGAGTTGGCCATTGTAAGTTTTTGGTGATTTTGCGTATGGTAGCAATATATACAAAATTGCCGAAATTTAGCAATCGCCAACACATATATTTTTTTCGTCAGGGTACATACAAATTTTCTTATTCAGCAAAAAATCGGCACGTCTTCTTACCCCTGTGCCTGTGCCAGTAATCGCGCGACGTCACACGCTGGCTCTCTCTCCCTCTCTCTCGCTTTCACGCGCCTTTCTTTCTCTCCCACGTCATACGGGCAGGTACAATGATAGTCGAATGCTGACGCCTGCGCAGTGACAGCAAAGCTGTCCACGTCGCGCGCCACAAAAGACCACCTATAGGCATCATCTGCTAGCCACCTCGTACTATCTGCCTCTGGCTCAACAGCTTTCCCGTCGCGATATAGCTGTGGCTACCACGACCTTTATAAAGCATAATGCAAACGCGCCGCGGCTGCGAGTGCACCTGGTGCAGTGTTTTCTCTTCCCCTTCTGGCTCAAGTGCAGCTGGTTGGGAAGAAGGTAAACTGCTGAAAGCTAACCTCAAAACTCTACACATAATCTTCTGTGCTAAGGTAAGTCAGCACAGCAACACATACAAAAACGTAACTAGACTAAAAGAGAATCATCGAGGTGGGCTTCCTGATAGCCCACCTTCACACAACATATCACAATTCAGGCTCGATCCTGGTTTGACGTACAAAAACACGAAAACACATTTCTCGACACCCTCGACTCCTGGCCCTGCTGCATGACCAAACAAACTTCCTCTCTTTTTTTCTCTTCTGCCAACTGCATCTGCTCTCTTCCTTTTCCTCTAACACATACCCTCGAACAAACAATAACAAAAATCCATTCAAAACTACAATTTTCATATGGAAAAATCCGGCTCCAGTGCCATTGACCTTCGAAAGGGGGCCTGCTGCCTGGGACCTCGCTTTCTTCCCTAACTACTAAAATGACTAACCAATCATCCTAAACTTAATGTAACAATTTATAATATTCTCTTAACTATTTCAAATAGTTAACTAATGATTAACCTCGCTCTAATAGTAAGCATGGACACTGTGATCTCATGATTAATCTCATTTACTCACTTTCAACTTCTTTTCCTACCTCACGCTCACTTATACTAACACCAGTAATTCTTAAACGCATTACTCAAATAAAAACAACTAAAATCATAGTAAATAAATTATTCTAACTAAAATAACCCGTCGAATCCTAGTAAAATGGCCTACACATACTACACCTAAATAATTTTACTCAAAATAAAATTTCACATTTTTTTATAGTCTAATGTGACAAACTATGTCACACTTTTGTAAAAAAAAAAGTTGTAGACAGAAAATTATCAATATCGAAACTCGAACTTTCTGACATTCCCGACGTTATAAAGTGAATAATTTTTTAACAAGGTTAAAGAAAATTTTCTGAAAAACGGGAGACTAGCTTCTAGTGAAATATATGTTTATAAGAAAATTTTTCCAAAATGGTTGGATAAATGTTTACAACGTAATTTTTGGGTTTCCGTATAATATACTGTGCAGATTTCTACTCCACCATTTCACATTCCGTTAAAAATACATTTGTTATTTTCCATTTTGATCAGATATTTATCGTTGAATATGCCCCAAAAAGTTTCATATTATTGTCTTATTTCATTTCACACATACTTATTCATTTGACACATACTTATCCATGTAATTTTTTTGAATATAAATTAGCCTTGCCGTGCTTACACATTGGTTTGGTTCCTACGGTTTCGTAATCTTACTATCAGTTACAGTAGGTCACGGCTGATCGCATATACTATTCTTTGCATATACTAAGGTTAGTTTGTTTGTGGTCATTGCCTGAACAATGAGCTTCGATAGTCTTCTTGCTTAGTTTTATTTGTGAAACTGTTAGGTTTGTGTATTTATACAACCAAGCAATATTATAAATATCTGATAGACGTGTGTGACGACATGTCACCCAATGTAACATGACACTATCATATCTACTAGAAGTTTCTTGTTCTTTTTGTCAAAAATAATATAACTTTTACTAACCAAATATATACACAGGCTTAGATGGCATGTAAGTTGACGAACCAACTTTTGCTGACTCCCACATTCTGGGTCGGTCAAAGTACTCAAAATTGCCCTTTTTTCTCAGACTATTGTTTGCGAAAATAAACTAAAGAAAGAATCATGCTGCTCTCCAATTAGTTAAACCTTAATAATGTTACAACCACTAAAGCGTATAAAGAAATCCATAAAGTCACTTCACGTACCTTTTCACATTCAAAGTAAATCCCTTCGACGGAGCCGTTTTTGTTGTGAACGGGATAGACATCACAAGCTTCGAGTACTAACTGTAACAGTCACGTGTATTCGTCACAGAAACCCCGGATCTAACCTTGTTGAAACTTCGTGAGAACTGCAAAGTTGAATCGCGGTGCGAGCGGAAAATTCCGTCGGCGTGAGTACAACATCAAGGAAATCCGATAAAATGAACTCGCTATTGTAATCGTAATTTTATTTATTCCTCTGGACACGTAAATACAGCGTGTAGTTTGTAAGCATGTCAATACTAATAGCTATAGCAATATTATTTTTATAAAATATATTAAACCTAATTTCTTTCATATAATTAAAGTATCTAAAAGTACTATAAAGTATTAAACTGTAAAAAAGTGTTTGTTATTTTTTTTAAATTAATTGAAATCCTGCAATTGTGTATCTCCCTTCCTTTATTTTCAGCAGGATTTTAGAGTCCTGCCAGTTCCTATATTTTTCGAACCCTATAGGGTATACGCCTCTCATTCAAAGAATCGCAACAATCGTACGACTATAAAAGTGACGCGACTTCCGCCAGGAAACTTGCCCTGGCCCTGGCCGGAAATCAGACCACCGTTCGCGCACCGCACCACTTGCGCTTCCCGGCGTTCTCTACAGAGCGCTCCATGCGCTCGCGCCCAGCCTGCGCTCGCCAGCCACCTTTGCCTGCTCTCTGCTAGAGTTTACTGGCACAGAGCTACTTAGTTTCTCTCTCTCTTATAATGCAGATCTGTATCAGCTCAACATCTTCAATAAACAACTTTTGCTTAATCAGTTGTTTAGTTATTTTAAAAAAACTCGTTACCTTGCACAATTATATACATTTTCGAATTTGTATTGCGTAAAAGACCAGAAAAAGATTATTTATTTATTATACTCAAATTAATATTTATTATTTACAAAAAATGTGAACTTCAAAATAAGATATAGAATCGTACTTAGATTTTAATTATTATTTCTTAGTTTTCAGCTTGTGAGCTGGTGACTCGTTTCGCTTTTCTTTGCGAGCTGCCAACTTACCGTGCTCCTCTATTTCCTCTACGACTCCTTGATGTCCAGCTGCTCAACTTTATCCAACTTTCTTGACCGCGGAGAGCGTTGTGGGCGCAAGTCGCAATTACGCTGAAAGCGGGGAGCAAAATCCGATGAACAATTGTGACAAGGGTTTTTCTGTATTGCTTGTGTCTTTTTTATTTCATTTTTATGTTTTGTTCTCAATAGTATATTATGTACCAAGGGCTAAAAGTGAGCTTTTTCAGACCAAGTATGAAATTCGCAGTAGGAGTCAAGGTGAGCTAGCATTAGCCGAAGGCGAGTGCGTTTGCGAGCCGAAGACGAGTACTGTAAACCCACAAGGTCAAAAAAGCTCACTGGCCCAAAAGACTTTTGAGCCCACTTCGACGTTTTTAGCGCCCACTGGTCTGAAAATGGACACTTTTGGCTCTTATTTTAGGTAGTAAAAAGCGCGAAAATCGTGCCTGTTTGACAAAACTAAATAAAAACTTTCTTCTCCTAAAAAAAATCAATTCTTTTCTTATTTATTTAAGAAATCAAACCGTAATCCTAATGACATTTTATTTCTCTCTTTAACCAAATTTCTATCGCCTTTGCGAGGCGTTCGGTTCTCGATCATGCGCGGCGCAAGCACAAGTTTGGTGGGAGCTGCTAATTAAGTTTATCTCTATGTTGTGTTTGTTCTATTTTTATTTATTTTCCATCGCCTGAATTTCTAGGCGGAAACGAGAAGAGAGAGCAGGGCGTACCGCACGCTGATCCGCGGCACGGCGTAGCCGTCTGCAGCGTGCTTCTCCGAAGTTGCGCAACTTTACCTTGCTAGAGTTTCACTCGCAATTTGCCTCGACGAAGTCTTCATCTGCTTTCGACGCCTGTTGCCTCGATGTTTGCTTGGCTGGCGTCTTGGCTCTCGTGTCGTAGCTGGCTGGGGCGTCGCTTCGCTGCTACATCGGTTCTGTGTCCCCGTGAATGTCCTTTGACGTCTGCAGCTTTTCCTCGGGAACTGGATGCTGAGGCAGGAATGGTGCTGTCGCGGAGCCGGGTCACGAGCCGATCAGAGCCACAGTGCTCCGATTTACTTATTGGTGCGAGCGCGTGCTTATATACATAAGATATTAAGCAAAATTATTGAAAAAACGGTGAATATAACATTAATAATTTCAAGCCAATATGATTAAAAACTTTAAATCTGTTTTTCTATAACATTGAACTTTGTTAAACTTTAGGCGCTGTCTCGTAAGATATCTCTTGACCAGCTGGATAAAATTGAGTCTTTTAAACGGATTTAACTTTAGTATTAGTGACATTCTCGCGTGAATTAAGGGTTTCTTAATTATTTCGAAAAAAGTGGTACAAAAATCTAAAAATAGAGGACAATTTAATAATTCAATTGACGCTTATTTAACAAATTGATGTCTTTCACTGCAAATAAAAAATTTTCTGTTTTTAAAATCAGTTTATTTACGCGAAAATGTTTAGGATACGGAAGCTAAAACTCTTTAGGAAAATCAATTTCATCAACCTGGTCATAGTTCGAAGAGAGTTGTACGTGATCATCGAGTAAAAGAAGAACATTATTGAAGTTGAAATTTCTTGAAGTTTAAAGTTAATGTAAGAGAAATCTACCTGTTAGCAAATGCAGTGTCAAGTTAATTGTTACTTATATTAATTTTGTAGAGGGCTTGGGGTTTCAGAATGTAATTTAAATCAGTTTATTTATGGTATTCTTTTTATGAAATACGAGAGTAATTATTTCGAGATCCTTTTTACAATTTGAAATTGCAGCTGCCGTGGCAAATTAACGTAAGTAAATTTCGTAGCGCACAATGCTTGCAGTGGTCTGGCGTAGTTTTTTACGGGGATGAAACGACAAATCATAATTTTTATTTAATTGTGGTAAATGAGTGGCTAATAAGCGCGTGTAAGTAGCCGATCAATTATAATTTTCTTCGTATATATCTTAGGACCGCACAAGGTCATTACCAAGCCTGTTCTCGCCAAGAAAAGCTATATTATACGATATTATCGTCTGGCTTCGCGCAAGAATAATAAGCTAATGTGTGGGCGCACAACGTTAAACTTCTTTATTTGTTCTTTATGTTGTAATTTCTTTTAATTTTTTAATTTGAATTTATGTCAGTGTTGTGAAATAACCACGGTTTCATCATTTATAAGACTAATCTATAATCTGGTTTTTATCATTTTATGTTCCAAGCCGCCGATTACCGCAACCTCCGTGGGTATCACGCTACCTTACTGCTCAATACATACCTGCTTTAGACGACAAGACCATCGAAAAGATACCCATATGAACTTGTACCCCCTGTCCTATGCAGGGCCTTTGGCATAGCACGCTTTGGCCACGGCACGAACAGATAACGTCGGCCCACCATAGCAGCCGCATTGACGGAGCCACACGTACAAACGCACGAGGCAGTGGCCGCTATTATTTCGGTCACAATACATTCTCTTACTATGAAAAATTCAAATCAATATTTGAATCGTTTAATAATTGCATCTGAACAATATTTCTTGTTTGTTTGCGTTTAAAAGGGTTTTTTTGGTAATTAGATAAATTCAATTGACAAATTTTTAATAAATAATCTAAGAGCAGCTGTTTTACGTAAAACTGCTTATACAGTTGTTAAGATACTGATATATTATTGAAATTATAAAAAATATAAAGATTGAGTTAAGTATTTTTCTTACTAGGTCAGATGATGCTGACGTCATCTTTCAGAACGCAGCAGAACTTAACATGACTGGCATTGGATACGTATGGTTGGTTACTGAACAAGCATTAAGTTCTGAAAACGTTCCCGAAGGTACATTAGGATTAAAACTCGTAAACGTGACAGATGAAAAGAGTCACATTAGAGACAGTTTGTAAGTAACTTTTAACGTCTTTTTTGCTTTACTTAGTTGAATGTAAAATATACGTATACAGGCTTAAAATTTTAGATATTTTTCTAACTGAGCAACTTTGCGATTTTATAAAATAAATTAAAATATGAATGACAAACAATTTTTCATCACTTTTAATGATACTTAATAGATCTTTATACTTTTTCACATATCTATATTGCTACACATCTATTAATCTGTAATAAATATTGTCTATATTACTTTGCGACGAGCACTCCTTAAACCCTGCAACCCGGCAAGTCTCAGTGCTCTTGCGCAAAGCACTTATAGAGACTACTGCCCCACCGACGACAGCGGCGCGCACTGCACCGATAAGCGCATCGACGCGCGCGACACCCTGCGACTGAGCGTAAGAGCTCAGTCTGATCGGCGCTCCAACTCAGGCTACAGCTCTCTGCCTTGGTGGGGCAGGCAGCGATCAAGCTGCTGAGATCGGCGCCCCGAGCCGTCTTTGCTGTAGCTTTAGTGCTTCGGGATATAGCGAACCCTGACTCCTCGCCTTGGCTATTGCTGCTCTGTAGTTAAGACAAAGAGCTAACCTGACCGCGATGCATTACGCGCCCTCGCGATATTGCCGACCGGGGCTGTAAATAATGAGTTGTTTCGGTGCTCCAGGACTCACTAGCCTCGCCACCCTAAGCTTCTATACAGTACGTACTCCGCTGTGAAGAAGTCAGGCCGACACGACACACACACACTTGTCCGATCCGCGTGCGTGCCGTATAGTCCGGCAATCACTTAGTGCTCCGATGGTTGCCTGACTTGGCGGCTACTGCATCGTCCATGATAGGTGCTCCATCATGAAGAAAACAGTGGTTTAGCTACCGTGTTTTAGTTGTCGCATTTTGTTACATGTTAGGAATATCGGGAAGTTCAATGTAAACCGCAAACACACGTAACCTATACATTAACGCACCGTGTAGCCGTAAGTAAATGTTAATAGACCGCTCTTGTATTTTTGTTTCAAGCATTTAATTCAGCAGCAGTTACTTAATTATTAATTATATTATACATTTAGTTTAATTTGATAAATATCAAATGAAAACAAATAAAAGTCGTCAGTCGATTCAATTGATAATTATTGTAGAATGGTGGAAATCGTTCGCAGTGTAGTTTTTTATGAAGGTTGAAGGTTGGACTTCCGTTCACGAACCATTATGTAACTCTTAACTTTATTTTTCATAAGTCTTGATAAGGACGGTTGTCAATCC
>UELX01005835.1:0-12498 GCA_900480035.1 Eupelmus urozonus | reverse complement strand
GTTTCTTAAAGCGTTAGAGTCTAAAATTTTGGTTTTCTTCATATTTTGTTACCTAGAATCATATCACAAAGTTTGAGCAAAATCCGCGATTTTTTTTTTTTTTTTTTTGTAATATTTCTATATTTATGCTACCTACTAGATTTTCTTCTCAAATCTAAACAAGTTTTTTTTATGTAATTCATTCAAACAATGCTCTGCCTATCTCATTTCCGATGTTGAAAATGTACACTTTAAACTTGTTCACTTGAAATTTTTAAATCATTACGAATATTAAAATTTTTTTCTTGTATAAGACTTACTTTTTTTCACATTTTTAGAAAAATTATAAAAAAATTGATTTTTTAATGAACGACCTTAATAAATTTAACAATTGATTTATTTTATTGCCAAATATGTTATTATTTCAAATAAACACTTTAAGTAAACTTAATTTAAAAATTGAAAGTGAAATTTAATGCAATTTAATAGATTTTTTTCGTAAAAATATCAGAAATAAACGTTCTTGATTTTGAATCAAATTAATCTCATTATTCATGATATATTTACATAAACTCTAACGAAAGTTGGTAAAAAGTATAATTTTTAGCAGTCGATTTTTATGTGAAGCTCGCTTTAAAAAAATTATTACAAGATAATACACGTATTTTCTTTAAGACTAGAATTTTCATATTCATCACTTTAGCTTAAAGTCTACTCACGTTAAGATAAAATATTGCAAAAGGTAATAAATGAATTGCACGTATTAACACTAAAGTTTTAAAAGATTTTTCTTTAGTCATAATTGATTTAGTGTTAAAGGGTTAAATGTAAAAATTGTACCCCAACATAAAAAATATATTTTTTTACAATAATTTTGTATCTAGAAAACATACAAAAGTCGACTGTTAAAAAAAATAACATTTTTACTAATTTTCAAGAATTTACTTGATAAAAATCGTTCTTCGCAAAAACTATCATTAATAATGCGTTTAATTTCATGTAAACCTAATTTATTTCTGTTACTATTTTTTTATGAATAGATCCATTGAATTACATCGAAATAGTTAAACTCGTTATAAAAATCCGATTTGAGTGCCATTATAAATTGCATTAAATTATTAGTCACAGTTCATTAATTTTTTATTTATAAATTTCAGCATAGCCGCAAAATGATTTAATATAACTTTAACAATTACGTTTATAAACAGCCTTAATATACTAAAAAGAACGATACATAGATAAAATTGATAAGCCTTTATTGCATTTGCATTTACATCCGCGTAATACTGGAGATACAGTGCCAACATCATTTATCTCAGGATATTACCGCAACAAGGAAAAGATAAGAAAGTCTGATATTACAGCTACTACTTTTCGCGATCAGTATCCGCTCGGTACTTCACTACTTCGTTTTTCGCGGGTCTTTTTATCGATCTACATTAGACGGAATTTCAAATTATAGGGAAAACGTTTTCGTAGTTTTTAATTTCAATCTTGAAATAAATCATACATTAATTTTTGTTTACAATACGATGAGCCCTTTAATCAAACGTTCTAATTCTATTTCAAACCGTAAAGAACATCGTTACTCCAAAACGACAAAAATTACAGGGTCTATAAATATCAAGGCACCTGTTCCAATACAAGCCAGACGCGTCACATTCATCCAGTCCCCGCGTCTCAATCCATCAATGCAATCAAATGCAAAGCACCGAACAGCCAGAAACAGAGCAGAAGCACCGGGCCGGCTCCATTGCAGGGCTGGCCTAAAGCATCTGATCGCGACCGGATATAACCTAAGCGACGTCGTGTCAGATTTTCATTCGGTTTGGATGTACACTAACACCTAATCCATAATAACAGAGAGCCGCGGAGAGCGCAGAGATGATGTTGATAAGAGCTCGTGAAAAGTAGCAAACTGCAGAGCGACGTCACGTCATCTAGCTCCGTAACAGCTTCTATTAGATCAGCGCATCGTCCGCTCGTCTTTTATAAGCGATAAATGCGCTCGTCGGAGCAACGTAAATCGTCAGGGAGAGCGTATAGGAAAAAGCGAATGTCGGATTACTTAATGTGAAGAATAGTGACAAGTAGGCGAAACACGTGTGACCTAGACGCGCGCCACGTCGCAATGTTGATTTTTGGCAGAGTGAGTTTTTTGCGTGGGCGTGACGTCGAATTGGACAAATGAGGATCAGGTGCCACTCTGTCTGGCTGAGTGAGGGCTATCACTGCTTTCGGATCAAGTTTTGCGAAATGTTGCTAAAGAGCCAGTGATTGGAGCGTTCACTCTTTTAAAAGAGTGATATAAACACTTTCGTGCTGTGAAAGTGTCATTCGAGAGGATTACTCTGGGCAACGGAACGAAGATGACCTGATGTCTGCAATGCGGAATCAATCATACATACTTGTATTTGTGGCAATTGTGATATGGGCAGCTGTCACTTACTTCTTGCTGTTTCATGCACCAACACCCTCGGACAACAGGAGGTCCCAACTGTCTGCCCAGATTAGCAAATTGGAGCAGGAAGTTAATGATCTGATTGAATCTAACAAGCTACTTATTCAGGAGATAAAGAAGAATCAATCAATCCAAGCCAAGGCTGGTAAGCAGGGGCTAAAACAAGACCCAAAGGACAGACAAAAGTATAAAGATATACGGGAGTTCAAGGTAAAGTATGCAGAGAATAGAAATAAAAAGTCTTCCACGACATCCCAACCTTATAACAATGCAACGCAATCTCCGAGTGATTTAAATATAGCAAAGTTTAATGAATTTGCAGTGAAGGAAAGTACGCACAATGGATTGCCTGTGATAGCAATACTAGTTATATCCTGTAATCGAGTTACGGTTCGCAGATGTCTCGATCAGTTGATAAAGTACAGACCAAGTGCTAAACTATTTCCCATCATAGTCTCGCAAGATTGTGGCCATCAGCAGACTACAAATGTTATCAAGAGTTTTGGCAATCAAATAATTCATATACAACAACCAGATCAGAGTGACATAGATGTTCCACCAAGAGAAAAGAAGTTTAAAGGGTACTTTAAGATAGCTAGACATTATGGCTGGGCATTAAATGAAGTTTTTTTTAAATATGGATTTGAAACAGTAATTATTGTTGAAGATGATTTAGATGTGGCTCCAGATTTCTTTGAATATTTCCAAGGTACTCATCCTATTCTCAAAGCTGATCCTACACTGTGGTGTGTTTCTGCATGGAATGATAATGGAAAAGCAGACTTAGTTGACTTGGACAGCCCTCATTTATTGTACAGAACTGATTTTTTCCCTGGATTAGGATGGATGCTTACAAATAAGCTCTGGGAAGAACTATCTCCAAAGTGGCCAAAAGCTTATTGGGATGACTGGATTCGTCAACCTGAGCAAAGAAAAAATCGAGCTTGCATAAGACCAGAAGTTTCAAGAACAAGAACATTTGGAAAAATTGGCGTGAGCAATGGAATGTTTTATGAAAAACATTTGCAATTTATTAAGCTTAATGAGAAAATTGTGCCTTTTACAAAAATGAACTTAACATTCTTATTGAAAGAAAATTATGATCTTTCGTTTGTCAATGAGGTATATAAATCAGAAGTTGTAACATATGCAGATTTAAAAACAAACAAGATTACGTCTACGGGGTCTGTAAGGATACCATATTATACGCGTCAATCTTATAAAAGTACAGCGAAAATGTTAGGGCTAATGGATGACTTCAAAAGTGGTGTTCCAAGAACTGGTTATCGTGGTGTAGTTTCATTTTTCTATGGTGGAAGAAGAGCTTACTTGGCACCAAGCGCCAGCTGGTCTGGATATGATATATCTTGGAGTTAGAGCTGCTCTTTTTAATATAAATGCTATTGTGTTTCTTATCATATTGAATGTACAAAGTGAAATGTTTTATGATAGATTTTGGAATTTTTGAATACAGTTTTAAGAAGCTACAATGAAAATCAAAATTGAACTATATGATTAATTGTAATTGCCAGTAAATGTGCTACTTACAGTAGATCACAATATACATAATTAAATAATTTTTAAGGAAATATTTTTCTAAATTCAGTTCCTAAATATTCTTATATTGTATTTTTTTTTCTTTTACAGAAAAAATTTTGATAATTTTAATAATATATTTATAAACTCTATGAAAATGAATTAGAAAATAGTATTAAACAGAAGAATTCTATTATAAAATTATAAAAAAAAATTTTAATTACCCAATTCCTTAATGCTTGAGTCATTGACTTTGTGATCGACAATTGGTGATGGTTGATCTGGTTTGTTAAGAATTGCTTTCACCAATCGAGTGAACTCCGCTACATTAGGAGTGAGCACAAGACCTGGATAGTTTTTAATTAAATCTGGATTTTGGCCAACTAAAAACAAGCCATCTGCATCTATAACTAAGGGCTTTGATTTTTCTCTGCAAACGGCAATTAACCTTGAAACAGTTTGGAACACCTTTTCATCTCTTCCTAATCCTGGACCAATTAAGATAACGTGCAAGCGTTCCAGCCAAGGTTCGATTTGATTCAATGCATTGTCATCGTCTAATACTGGATGAACAATGAGTTCTGGACTGAAAGATTTAATGGGTGTACTTGCTGCTTTGCAACAAAAAATGTGTACCAAATCAGCTCCAGTTCTTAAAGCACTCATTCCTGCAAAAAATGGAGCCCCAGAGTATTCCAGCGAGCCTCCAACGATTCCAACTCTTCCATCTTGACCTTTATGTTTAGGTGAATTCAAGCTTGGAACTAACTTTTTTGCAGCTTGAAGAAGACTGTCTTCTGAGTTTGTTGACATTTTTGAAATGATATATTTGAAGAAATTCTTACTCCTGCAGCAGTCAATTTTTTGACTGAAAAACATTGGTTTATGCTAAGAAACAGTTGATAGTGAGAAAATTGTTGACATGTAATGCTTATAAATAAATTTTTTCTTTTTACCCAAGAGAATGTTTATTACAAATGTAAACTTAGAGTATGAGATTGTAAGTGTTTGTGAGTTTTTAAAAAAAAATAATAAAAATCGACAAAAAATAATAACAAGTTTGCAAAGTCACGTTGAGGCTCGTTTACATAAAAAACACTAAAAACCGGCGAATGAACAGTTGAACACTTAAAAACAGAGGTTATGTATCGACGATATTTTCAAATTTTTTAAATGAATGAGTTTTGTCCTTATTTGTTTGAATTGTAAATAAATAGGATTAACACAAATCTTTTCGTAATTTTTTTCACTTTACAATATGTTATTCCCTTTAAATTTAGTTATATAAGTAGAATCTTGAAAATAATGTAAACAAAATCAGCTGATGTCTGGAACTGAATCCAATCTGTCTTATAGTTCTATTTATCAATGTTAAAATAATTAGTCATTTTTCTTGTGTAGTGGTATGATAAATAATTTAAATACTTAAAAAGTATTTTTTTAAATAATATTTTAATAACAAAAAATAATTTTTTGAACTTGAAGAAATATATATATTAATATTCACAACAAATTTTTAAAATAAAAGTATTTATTTTTTAAATAAACATATAAGTAGTAATATATAAACAAAACATGCAAAACTTTTTAAAATTAGTGCAGTTAAATACAATGGAAGTATGAAAAATTTTGTCAAGTGGACCATATTTTAGATGTATATTTTTTAGTAGTAATCAATTCTTACATTTTTGCTAAAGATTACAAAATGGCAGCGATATATTAATTTTATTTTAATGGACGCTGATATAAAGCAGTCGTTCCTTAACAATGCAGCTTTTGTAAAAATAAAAGAAAATAGAAAAAATTCTATCAAAATATCTAATACTCTAGGTAACAAAACTTATCACTCTCGCGCAATTATTTCTATTTTATTTTATTTTTATTAAAAAACTGCATTATAAAAAAAAGAAACTACTGTTACCATTTGTCAGTCATTTTTCTTTTTTTTTTATACTTAAATAGTCATTCTTTGAATACAATTTTAGTATTCGCATGTTGTTTTAATTTTTATGATGTGAGTTCCTTTACATCCTATCTTCCTATAGCAGCAAGAAGTATTTTTAAGAGGGGTTTAAGCTAATTTTTCTAAAGGTTTTTTAGTTTTTTAAAAATAACATAAATGTTGTCCTATCAATTTCTAATTCTATTGCATATTATATATTTTTGATGTTAGACAAAAGAAATATTTTTAAATGCTATATTGTAAAAACATTTTTGTGAATAAAAATTAAAAGTTATAAATAACAATTATTATATAATATATAATAAATCATGTTTAACAATCAATTAATAATAAATATATTTTTAAATAATTTTTAAAAATTTATACTTTTTGAGTCTAATCAAAAATATTAAATATGCTTTGAAATTGATATTACATATTTTTATAATAAATAAAGAGCTAAAAACCTTTAAAAAAATTAAGTTAATAAATTTTATATAAACTGATTAATTATGAGAATTTTTCACTATGACCCCCCTCAAGTATAATTCATAGGCTACACAAAGTAACTTTTGGTGAATTAAGCCACCATAGTTTGATTCATCTTTTCATATTCTGCTGCTAGCCTCTCAAATTCCAGTTCCTTTTGTAGGTAATCTTTAACGAATGGATGTTCCATGTGAGAGTCTTTTAGCTGTGTAAGATATCGGTTTGCAACCTCCTGTGGTTTTCCCATGTGTTGAGACAGTACGATCATGTTAATTAATGTATCTGGATTATTACTGTCTTTTTCTAGAGATTCTTGAAGAACTGCTTCAGCCTCATCATATTTTTGTTGAAGAATTAAACTGGTTGCTTTGCCATTCAACAACATTGTTGTACTTGAATATTTATCAATCATTTCCTAAGAAGAAATTTTTTTCAAAATAGTAAATTTAATTTTGATAAATTTAAAAAAGTTAATAAAAAATATACTTACCTGGAAGATATAGTAAGCTTCTTGGTACTTATCACGTCCAGTAGCTAAATTTACCCATGCCAAAGCAAGTTGGGTCAAAGTGGCATCATCATCTTTTTCCTGCATTGCCTTGACTTCTTTTGTTGCTAAATCAAGACGATCCATTTTTAAATAAATTTGCACACTTAAAGCAGAACATTCTAAATTTTCTGCTTTATACAATACTCTCAGAGCACTTTCCAAATTATTCTCGTGGTAATAAATTGTGGCTGAAACTATTTTAAAGTTATGGCTCGTAGGTGTAGAATCCATTGTATTTTTATCAATTTCTGATAACATTTTTTCTCTGCGATCTGGATGAGCAAAGTACTCAGCAAGTAATTTAAGAGGTAGTAATTCCGAAGGAGATGAATCCTTAATTTCATTCAGGACTATTCTAAACTTGCGTTGTGCAATGTAAGCCCGATATAAAAAGACATCACGCTCCAATTCCGTGTCTGGTGAACTTGGCTAAAAAATAAATTTCATGTTTAAATAAATTTTAAGACACTTGGAAGCAAATTCTGAATATTTTTTTCAAAGTTTCAAATCCTTGAAATTTGAATAATTAAAGTTTGACAAACTGCAAAGGAAAATGTACTAAGTCCATTTGAATGAAATTTATGAAACTAGTTCAAGTGTGATGTAATGGTCTATAATAACTCCCAGAAAGAATTTCGAAACCCGTAAACTAACATTCTAAGCATATTAAACCATACTATCTCCGCCTGATAAATAATCCAACAATCCCGCTAACCTACTAGAGCCGAAAAATCCATAATTCCGAAAAAAACAAGCTCACCTAGCAACAAACGCATTGTCAACAGCGTGCCACGAGAAAAAACGTGAAAAAAGCGCCGATAAACCGCGAGTCCGCGTTAAAAACACGAGAGAGCCAAGTTCTAAAAAGGAATCGACATGTGTCAGCCGCGGGCGGCAAACCCACACACGCACGTATATATATACACCATACCGGAGCCGCTGCGCCGAAACTACCCACGTAGGCGTTCGGCTGAATATGGCTCTTAGTACCTTGACTTTTTGGGCCTCGTTGATGCATTGCTGGTAATTGCCGATGTAGAAGTTGTTCTTCACGTCAAAGAGCTCGTCGACGTCGGTCTGCTGACGTGCCATTTTGCCGCCCCCGTCTGCAACGCGCTCACAGCCTCGAGAGCACAAAACAAAACTGGATTGTTCCGCAGCGCGAGAGCCGTCGCCGCCGCACCAGCTGAATATATGAGCGGATTGAGAAAGAGAGAGAGAGAGAGGGGAGATTATTATTTTACGCTGTCTGGAGATAGGTCTGTCCTTTTCGTTGTGTATCTGTATATCTATATATATGTATAGGAGAGTGAGAATGGTTGGCTGCTGATAAGGTAGAATGCGCTTGACAAGCGCGAGAATTTGAATTTCTCGGGATTTTTCAAAGTTATATTGTCGTGTTGCTGATGATTTGATAATAGTGACTTCTGCAAAAATTATAGATTTATAAATAAATTTACGATTTGAACTTGTTTAATTGTGAATTAGCTATGACACAAGATTATAATAAATTAGTTTTTCTCTAAAAATATTTATTTTTCTAGGAATTAAAAAACGTACTTTTTTTCAGCTACATGAAAAAAACGCTTTTTCTTCTCTTGAAACAATAAAAAACTAAATAAAAATCATCTTCTCAATGAGTATAATTTTCAAGAACTCAAACAACACGTTTTTTGAGAAGACTACTTTAGTTTATTCTCTAATAGAATAATATACTATTACAAATCTTAAAAAATAAAAGTGTGGTAGTATTATTTAGATGTATCAATTGTTTGCGTAAATAAAAAATTACTTTCAATTTTACTGATTTAAAAATTAAAACGGTAAAAAATATATCTAATATTTAAATGACATAAGTAAGGTTTAAAATTGTTTTCTATAATTAATAATTGTAATATTCTTGTTGTTTGTTTGAAATAATAAAAATTATAATCCAAAAATTGAATTTGATAACCTTCTACTTGTAAAAATTATAAATTATACTAATTAAAAAATAGTTTATGAAATTCTTAAAATAATTCCTTAAAAACTAAATCAAAATATTTATAAATATGAATAATGGAGATTAATAACTTGTTTTAAACAAAATTAAAAGAAATGTATACTTTTTGTTTTTGTAAAAGAAATTATATTTTCATGCAAGTAAAAAATATAAAAAATTTCATTTTGTTACTTTATTTTCATTTCATTTGAGTATAAATTGGTAAAAATTTAATCCACTTCTTCAGGTCGCACAGGATGTGTCAAAGGAACTACAGATTTCTTTTTTACGTCTTTCGACAATGCTTTTCTCATATCTAAAAATAAATAATTATTTGTAAATTTGTAAATTATACAGAATCTAAGGAATAAACAAAAATATCTTACCATAAGCATCTTCGTCAGGATCACCGCTATAATATTCTAACACAGTTCGATAAACTATATATCCTAATTGTTGGTACATTTTTATTGCCACTTTGTTACTAACTCTTACAAAAAGATCTACAAAATATGCTTGTTTCCTGCAAAAACAAAGAAAAGGTTAAAAAAATTAAAATATTTCTGTATAATAAGTAAAGAAACATTAGTACTTACTTCTCTGAAACTTCTTCTAAAAATTTCATGAGTGTTGCAGCAAGACCTAATCTTCTATAATCAGGAGAAACAGTAAGGGCTGTGACATGTCCATGCCAATTATCGCCAACTCCTTCTGCTTTTCCCATTACTATAAAGAAAACAAAAATATTATATATACAATTATTTAGTATTTACCCTCAAAACCAAACATTAATGAATGAACATACTGTAGCCCATAATTTCGCCACTTGGCGATTCTGCTAACTGGAAGTATTCGGGCCAATGGGCCAAATACTGCATATAGAAAGACAATCCATACTAGCGGTCGAGATTTGTAAAGAAAATACAAAAATAAAATAAAACAAACACAATCAATTACTGCGCAACTGCTAATTAGTTTAATTAAGGAATAAAATTCCTCCTAATGAGCCTAGCTGTTTGCACAAGTAAGAAACACCATTTGCAAATAGTAAAGGATACAGTTTCAGTGAGAGGATCTAAGTTTCTGTAACAAAAAAGAACAAGTATAGTTTTTGCATAAATTTGCATACCCCCACTGTAATCAGACCCATCACTCCCCAAGAAATTCATAAAATATCAAACAAACTTGCATAAAAAAACCATCAACTTACACGTTATTAAATCTAAATAAGTCATCGCAGGTGAATGGTCTTAAGGTAGACATATCGCGGAGGTAAGAGTGCAAAAAATTTTGCCAGGAACTTTAGTTTTGGTATTGTTGAGTGTGACAGTAGCGTCGCGGACTAACCCACCAAGGAGAGCATCTTGAGTCTTGAAGCACGCCGCATAGCTAATCGAAGCAGTGCGCGCACCTGGCGCATGCGCCTCGATGCTTTTTCGCAAAATTCGCAGGTTAGAATCGCCTCGATTGTTGCCCGCCAATTGTTGTCAGCGAAGACAGGGCAGCAACTTCAGGCCGCTTCGTGGAGCGTTCAAATATTTTAACGTCGATTGAAGAGTGTGTACGTTGTGACTTCTGATGATTAAGTACTGTGATGTGCCAAAATGTGGAAAAATAGTTTTATTGTGATAAAGATTTGTGATCGATGGTGTGATCGTCGGATGTTTTGAGGCTGGAAGAGATCGAGACGTGAGATACTTGTGTGATATTAGTGGAGATTGAATATAGGTGTATATATGGCATGCAGCGGTAGTGTTAGCCGGTAATTTATTTTATGTTTATTTGTTTATTAGTGTTATTTTGACTTGGAGTGGTTTTTTTCATTTAAAGTTTTTCTGCTGCAGTTTTATTTTTTATTCGAGTAATGCTTGCTCCAAAATGATGCTCCAAAATGTTAAGTCAAATCAGTTTTCTTTATGTACTTTGTAGCTTTTTTTATTTAAAATATTTGTACTGAAGCAACGAAATTTTTAAACATTTATAGTCAACTTAGTATTTGTTTTTGATTATTTAATACACTATTTAAATTCATAATAATTATATTGAAATATACAGAATACATAATTAACTCTTTTGAAATATTTTTTTATTTTATTTTGTACAGTAAGTAATGAATAGTTTTTAATTTTAATTAATTTTAATAATCCAGAATAAAGTACAAAGTGAACTTCAGTTGGCCTAAGTATGGCCGACTCTGCAGATTTTAATACTTGGCTGAGAGAACTTGAATGTCCGCAATCGTATACTACAAATCACGTTAAAAAAACGTAAGATTGCTTTTTATGTATAGATTTATGATTTAGTTATTATTTCTTATTCATTTATTTATTTATAGACTCCAAAGGGGTGTGCTAGGTTTAGTATGGGAGAATGTACCAAGACATATAAGGCCATTAAGTGAAGTTTCACAAGTTAGGAAAAATATTTTGTTGTATAAATTAAAGAATGAACCAAACGATTCATTAATTCAAAGGATAAGAAATACAGTTCATCTTAGAGAAGAACGAAAAAAACTTGATTTTAAAATAACAAATGCAGAAGATAGGTGGAATCAACAAGAATATTTATGTAGACAGAAAGGTAATGCAATTAAATTTTATTAATATTTTTTAATCTTAAATACTTACTTAAATAACTGAATATTTAATAAATCGTAATACGTATTTGCTTAACAAAATGTATTTAATTTTCTTTGTTATAGCTCATTTATTGGAAAAAAAGAAGGAAGAAAAGCAAACTATAGAGTTAAAAAAAAATATACTTAAAATAAAACATGAGCAAATGCTCATGGAGCTCAAAAACTGTGCAAAGATGCTGGAAATATGTAATAATTTGATGCCTCCAACTGTAGAGGAAGTATCTCAATCAACAATAATTGATTGTCTCTCACTTGTTAGCAATTTTTCTGGTGGACCTGAGAAAAGAAAAGTTTGTTAAGTTTTTAATTTTTTATTTGTATAAAAAAATTATTTCTTTAATATTTTTATTTGTCACAGGTGTGGAACAGAATTTCAGAATTCCTTGGTTCTATTAAAATACCAGTATTGTGGAATGCTCTGTTAGCAGCCAGGTCTTATTGCACTGATTTTCTTGCTCAACTGGACATTGGAGAAAATAAAGAAAATACAGCTGTAAATAAGCCTGGTTACAATATGGATATTGGAATAGCTAAAATTTGCAGTGATCATATTAATAGTGAAGCACAGTGTGTTTTATACACTGGAAGAATACAGAAAAATGAAGAAAGAACTATGGAATATGTTGCAAAAATTGAAGTAAAATTAATAACTATATAATTAATTTTATGATATAGTATGCGTAAAATTGCACTCTACAGATTTTGCATATTTTTAAAGTGCAATTTTACGCATACTGATATCATAAAATATTGTTCACAACGTGTGCGTTAACTTTTAATCCGCATGTGATTCCGAATCACTCGGGCTGGCTTCGCCGACTTTCGAGCACGACAATCACACGTTGGTGTGAAACTTTACGCCCTTGTTAAAAAATAGTATTTTTCGTAACAAGGGCGTAAAGTTTCACAGCCACGTGTGATT
>UELX01005834.1:0-12502 GCA_900480035.1 Eupelmus urozonus | reverse complement strand
TAGTAACATATTATTAGCTATATTCTCCTTCTCATGGACTTCCGATGTAGAAAGAGAATTTTCGCTTAATATGTTATCTTATTAATATTATTACATCATTTTAGTGTTCTCTACTTCTATAATATTTTTATACTTATTTTCTTGTAAAATTAATAAAATATTCCTTAAATAAATAATTGTTGCAATAATGTTATAATATTATTACAATGATAATATTAACTTAATATTTATTGAACAGTAATACTATTTTGCTAAACAGGGGTAAAGGAAGGAGATACATTTTCAGATCAGTATTTCATACAAAATTTTCAAATCTCGAACTGGAAATTGTCATATATTGTAATTCGTAAATTCAATCTTTTCAGAAAATCGATTACATACTTTATAAAAATTAAAATCTTCAATTTAATCTTTCTAAAAAGTTAAAGTTATCTATAGAATTATTAATGCAGTTAAATTACATAAAGTTTAAAACCTACATTTTAATCCTTAAAGTTACTTTAAAGATAAAATCTACATTTTAAACGTTTATAAAGATTAATATATAGGTTTTAAACTTTTAACTTCTAGATTTTGCACTTTTGAGTTCAGGGTGTGCAGTATTTAAAACAATAAAACGTTTTAACAAAAGGAATATTACAATAACCAAGATTACAATAAACCTATTTCAAGTAACGTAAAATAACAAAGAATTGATAATACAGAAAACGCAGTAATCAGCCATATACATCAGCAAAAGAAAGTAAAGACCGTAGTTTTTGCATCATTGAGTTACTCTTTTCTGTGCATTGGCTCGAAACTGATGAGCGGAAAAACAAAGACAAACATTGATCTTCGTCAGACTGACAATAGCGTTCTTTCTCTACAATGCAACAATGTTTTCTATTTTTTAAAATCCGATTGTATTCTTTTTGCTGCTCTATTTTCAATTAAATTACTCTGCTTTTTTAATTCTATAAATTAAGCTTGAATCATTCGTTCTGTAGCAATCAGTATTTCCTATCTCCCAAAACCTTCTTATTTCTGCATAGGTAAACGTTCTTTCATTCCATCATTCAAAAATATCCAACCACTTTATCATTCCAATCCAAACTCAAAAACACCGCGAAATCGTCTACTGTCCCCCATCAGCACAAAGCAGCTCGGTCCTGAGACATCGCGTCTCGACTCTAGCCGCCACTCCACTTCGTACTGTGCGCGAGCAAGCGTGTAACTAAATTCCCTAACGAAGTGTCCGTGCGCCTGGTTTTGCTTTGCTTCGCGAAGCAGCAGCAGCAGCAGCAGCCAGGCGAGATGATCGGCGATTCGAGGTGCCGCAGGTGTCCGCGCTCGCCGTTGGGTTAGTCCGCGCCGGAGCTAAAGGGATTTAATAGCGGATTACCGGAGGTACAGGCCGCTCGGGCTATATGCACCGGCTGCGGCGACTCAATTTCGTTGTCCTCTCACTCTCCGTTCGTGATATTCGCGTCACTGTGCTCGGTGACTCGCAAAATTTCACTGTTTATATCGCAGTTCGTCGATCATGTGGCTCCGCTCTCTTCTGGAAGCTGCGGTATGAGAAAATTAGTTGTTTCTGGGAATGACGTTTTGCGGCCTATAGCTGCATATAGCGCAGACTTCGCAGAGCCGAGCGCGCAATTTCTCTATGGCTGGAAAACCGTTGCGGGAACCGAGCAAGCTCGCGCAACAGTGAAATTCGGATTAGGATTTAGGAGTTTAACGGACGGAACGAACAGTTGTTATTTATTTTATACTTGTTGGACCACGCCTAGTGGTTGTTTGGCAAATACGTAGATGATGTGCTTTGGAGGTTCGTTAAACAAGAAC
Organism: Eupelmus urozonus; assembly: GCA_900480035.1. Classification (NCBI taxonomy): domain Eukaryota; kingdom Metazoa; phylum Arthropoda; class Insecta; order Hymenoptera; family Eupelmidae; genus Eupelmus; species Eupelmus urozonus. Next base: position 10,675 of record UELX01005834.1, on the reverse strand, counting down.
GTTGGGGGGCGTCAATTTTAACTGACTTATGGGCGGAGGGGTGATGAAGAATTGTTGATGTGGAAATTATTAAATGTTAAGGGAGTGATAAGAGTGGAAAGTGAAAACAAGTTGAAGTCATTAGAAGAAATGGAGAAATGGAAAAGACATGAAGATGAGAGTCGAAGGTAACTTACGTAATAGAGATTGAAGATAAGAACTGAAAGGGTGCGGAGATTATACTCAAAAAGATTTGATGAAAAAAGTTGCGAGAGTAGAGCAGTAATAAAGTCGTTAATTATAAAGATAAGTAATTTGATATGATTACAAATAAAGAATAATCAGCTAAAATTATCGAATACATTTTCGCTAATTATGTAGCTACTATAATATAATATATACAAAAATAAATAAAAAAAATCGTATCAACAAATTATTTAAAAAAACTCTAAAATTCTAACACACCGTTACATCGCTAAACAGTAATCGGCGTCAGGGATCCGGCACAATGCACATGCACAGGCTGTGCGATAAAGCTGGTGAAAAACTGGCGCCTGCGCGCATAGAAAATAACTTTGACGTGTTCGACAAAGGCTGCACGGCTGTGTAAAGGACGACGACAAGGAAAAGCGCGACGACGGAAAAAGGGATGCAACAAAAAACATAGCAGCAGCAACGGCGTCGAAATGCAAAATCACCCATATGCACAGCGCCTGGGCTCCAACGTATCGGGTTTCACGCTCGCTTTTCTGCTTTCAGGCACTGCAAATCGAGCGCGCAAAGAACGATCGCTTTTCTTTTTGAATATAGACCAAGGGGTGGCTGCGTTGCGATACGTCGACTTTGTATTTGTATGTGGGGCTGTGAGTAAAATATGTTGTAAAATTATCTTCGTTTCGTGTTGTATTTATTTATAGGGGTTTAGTATAATGAGTTGTAAGAATAGTGCGAACCTTTATTATCAAGGGGGATGCGCTTTTGCTGGTTTACTCGTGAAGTGCTGAGAATCTGATATCTGGCGCTAATTGATGTTACAAAGGAAAGGATTTTTCACTTTATTATTCTAATGGACGAAGGGAACTTAATAAGGATGGTAAGCAAACTAAATTTGAGGTAAAATAGAAAAAGTTCGAAGGAAGTAAATGAACTTGGTAGAGTGTAGTTAATGGGATCCCGCAACATTTGATTTTATGATTCAGAAAATTTGCTAATTGAGATAAAATTATTGCTGTAGTGGAACATTAAAATTTTTAATTTTTGTTTGTTTGTACAATAATTTTAATTAACTTTGTGATTGAAGTTCAGCGTATGCATTATAACGAAGTAGCTTTTAATTTATTTTAGGGTAATTAATTTTATTAAAAAAGTTGATTTTGGCCTCTTTTGACGTAACTGGAGAAAATCTAATTAACTCACAAAGATGAAAAAAAAACAGTCTGTTTTAAAAGTTAAAAAAAAAAAAAAAAAACGAATCGTAATTTATTTATAAGCTGACGAAAAAACATAAAATACATAACTCGATAATTTACTTACATCGTAAAAGTTCAAAGTGTTCAAATTAATTCACCAACTTAATTTCTCCTTTTACAACCCATTGGTACCATTCGCTAAAAACCCAAGCAAAACAAATACCGAAGTCAAATAGCCCAATCCCCGCTAAATTCATAACTCAAGCGAAGCCAAAGTCAATCCCTAATTGCCCCTTACCAGCGCGACCTCAGCCCTCGCAATTAAAGCCATTCTCAATAATCCCCCTTAAAACAATCCGTCAACTCGAGGGAGGCGCGCGGAAGCTCCCCCGCGCGCATCTTTGAGGATCAATTCGATAAAAGTCACACACAAGAAAGTTGCCGTTGCGCGCGGGAGTCGAAATTTCTTAAAGCTTGCGCGCTGACGAGAGCTCGACGCAGAGAGCCGTCGGGAAGCCAGCCGGCGGCGGTGGTGGCGGCAGCTATGCACAAAGGGCTCGCGCCGCGATTTGCGATGCGAAAGACAAAGAGAGTCTGCGGCGACGAAAGAGCAAGAGCACACAGTGCATATTTTATCGAGCCGCCGAGGATCAGGAAGCAGCGCCGCCGGGGAAAGAGAGAGAGAGAGAGGGCTGGCAAACACACGTACATATACGTACAGAGAAAGAGAGAGAGAGAGAGAGAGAGAGCGTAGGCGTGCACGCGAGTGCCTCGTGTACGACACGCCGATCCTGCGTCGCCGTAGAGGTTCTTTACCGCTCTGTATAGCTGTTTCCTGTCACGGATTATGTATGCGTGAAAATATCGTCGTTTTTCGATTGCTCGGCAGAGACGGAGCCTTTGAGGAATCGGAGATGCAGGCGAGGCCGCGGGGAAACGAGAGGCGCTTTATGAAGGGAATTTCGCTGAGTGGAATGGATAGACGTTGGAGGATAGCGGAGAATGTAAAAGTTTAGTTTTATCAGTGTTGTAAAAATGCTGTAAATATATGTCTGGAGTGCTAAAGTATTTTGTCAGGGATGTATAGAATAGTTTTTCGAGAAAGAATTTATGATTGTGATTTTTGAAAAACGCAGACATTCCTTAGAAAATAAATATGTTTTTTCAGTCGCATATTGATAGACGGATGTATGAGAGTAACATTTTGAAACGAGTTTTAAGAAGTTGTCACTTTTTTTTCTAAACTGCACAAAAATGTTATGTTTTTGAAAGGTACTTCAATGTTCACCTTCTTGTACTAAATCGTGAATATGTTGTTATGAATAGTTATAGAAGTGTATAATTATGTAAACATCTCTTGCCATAAATTGTTATTCACGTTAATATAAACATTAAAATATTTCCATTGACTACGGTAATGCTGTATTTTGTTTGAACTTGATTCTTACAATAATAAATTATATCCATCTAACTATCAATCTATCTACGGTTGTGTAGAATTTATTTAAAACAAGATTTTTAGCTTAAGCTTTTTGTTTAAATAGATGTCTTTATGCTTATTATCGTTTGAACAAGACATCTGTTTTTGCCGACTGAAATCTATGCAAACATCTAGCAAATTTAAAATCCAAGTATGCAAACTTTGATCTTACAAAGTGTAACACAAAGTAGTACCAATCCCCAAACTATCCTCACAATTGATAAGAATTTTATAATTTCCATCTTGCACTTTGTGCTTCCTCTCCTAGTATAGAACAGTGATATCTCTCTTTGAAGTAATAAGAAAGATAAGAAGATACGCGATGCTAAAAAGAAAGCAAGACAAAAAAAAAACGATATAGAGATAGAAAGAGAGAGGGAAGTCGGAAAAAAGAAGTAAAGATAGCGGGTGGCAGCGGCGGGTACATAAGAAGCGCGGAGTTTCAGCGCGCGCGACGTCTGGCGCGACACAAGAGAAAGAAAGTGGGAGAAAGACAGAGAGAAGAGAGAGAACGCGCGCGCGCCAGGACTTTTATCCGCGCGCTCGCGCGCTGTTCTTAAACTCGCGTCGAAACAGCGCGAGCAACTTTACGATCGACGCGCTTGTATGTGTGTATCTCTCTCCTTCTCTCTCTTCTCTCTTCCCCTTCTATCTTCTCCATCCTTATCCTCGTGATTCCGTCCCAAGTTTCGGAAATTTACGAGGCGGTCTGTCTCGAAAAATATGAATTCCTCATTAAAATTTAAAATTGGCTTTCGGAAATGTTTCTCTGTTCCGCTTCCGGCCCGAGCTCGCAATTAATGCGTTCCTCTTTTTTGGAATCGAATGCCGCGCGTCTCGGTGTGATGAACGAGGTGCCGCAGCGGCGGAGACTTCTGGCCGAATTTGCGAAGCCGTTTTTGCCGTTGTTATTAGTTGTGTATGCAGGAGTTATGATCGTGACCTTAATTCGCTAGCGGGTGAGCGGCTGAGCATAACTTTGGTCGGGTGATAAAAATTGGGCTGGAGATTGTTGTTGTTTTTCATGAGTCGCGCTTTATCGAATTTCTCGGGTCGTTCGTTAAGATTTTTCAGGCAGTTTTGCTCCTTTCTTCTGGCCGGCCATGAATTTTTAATGAGGCGCCGTGAATTTTTTATTGCATATTTCGAGGGAAGTTTGTAATTGAGTTTTCAGCGCCGCAAGTTCGGAGCTGGCCGCGTGAGTACGCGCAAGTTTTCTCCCAGATTTCGTGATTCTTATAACTTTTAAGTTACACGGAATTTCCCAAGAAATTATGTGGCTTTAATAAAAATGGAGAAATAGCGAGGGAGAATTCGAACAAGAAATTAGAGACTATAATTGAAGTGAAATTAATTTTTTACAATATTAATGCATTTCCTTGTAACATTATCAAAACAAATTTGAACTAAATAATATTTATTTTGAGTTTTTATACGTGATGATTCTTAGGCATACAGATTTAAAATCACGTTGTGACAAATAAACGAGAAAATTAAAGATTGAATAGAAGTTTAAACATCACTGTTGGTAACACGATTCTCAGTAATTTTAAGGTAAAATAATTCATAGACTCCTTACTCATTAAAAGGTACAGGTGAACTGAATTCTTTTTGTGCAAGCGTTCTTTTAAAAGAAAGATATCCATTACTAATGTACATTGTTGATTATTTTAAATTAAATTTTTTTTAAATAGACGTGTATTTTATTAAAGAAATATTAAACCTGGATTGTAAAATATTCAACAATCCTTTTTGTAATTAATCCCGCATAACTACAAAACGTTTTAATCTAACTAAAAGATATTTAAAATTTCATTTGAAAACTTCAGAAAGCTCATAAATTTTAAGAACAAAGAAACGTCTCAGCTTTACAAAAAAATTCATATCTATATTTTATCAAATTTAGTTGGCTAAAATGAAAATATCTTTTACGTTTTGATGACTATTGAACGTCAACGAACCAAAATGAAATTAAAACAATTGGCCCTGGTTACAATTAATTTATTGGAATACTAATGATTCAACAAGCTTCGAAAAACTTTTTTCTCCTCCCCTATTCAGACTTAAAAATAAAAAACACTGCTCTTCTTTTATTTGCGATCGCATGGTTCAATGATCATTTTTCACACAAAAATATTAAAAAATATTTCTAAAACTCAACAAGCGTCACGTTAACGACCCTCCAACGCATTGCCTCCTCTTTAAAACCCCCGAAAATCTTCTTTCAGCGCTTCACCCGCTCTATCCAAACTATCCCCGGCGTCAGCTCGCGCGCCCGCTTAAATCAATTTGGCTCGCGTTGCACGTGCACGCGCGCGCCGATTACCAGAGCGATTCGTTAATTACAGGCGCTGCACCGGCGTCGTCCTCTTATTTGTCCAGGCCCCCGATGTACCGGCGAGCCCCGATCTGGTTACTCGTCGCGTCCAGCTCTTTTCGCCGCTCTGGCGCTGCGCGCCCGCTCTACAGAGCCTCGTGTTGCCTCTTTCTCCCTTGCTGGACTTTGCTTCTCTTCTTACGAGGCTGCGCGAGTCACGTCGTTATACCCTTTGTACGTCGAAATTACAGCGGAGGTCAACGTGGAAATTCGCGAGCGTGTGTGTCTGTGCGCGCGCGCGCTCTGGCTTCCCTTTGGACCTTTTCGAGCTTTATTTATTAAAAGAATGAAGAGCAGAAGAGTTGGAAAGGGAGAAAGAGAAGGAGAAAGGAAGAGTTAGAAAGGAGAAAGAGAGGGAGGAAGAGGGATGATGACCCTTTTTCGGGTCAGTTTTCGCTCGGTTTTCTTTAGCGCGACGCGCGCAATTTTGTTAAAAAGCTCGTGCTCGTGCGCTTGGGCGAGGTCTTGATTAAAAATTGCATCACGAGCTTTTGTTAAAGGATTTGTTGGGTGACGCTCTTTTGTAAGGGAAACCGTGTTGTATAAAGCATTACTTTAATTATACATTTAATGCTCGTTCTATCGAAATTAGAGTAGAATTTTCTTTGAAACAATTGTTGCAAGGAAAACAGTACAAAAAGCACTTCAAGGTAGTGTAATAGTTAAAGACAATAATTCAAGTCAGAATATATACGATGTAGCTTTTAAAGGTTTCTTTAAATAAAATCTTTAATACTAAAAGATCTTTCATAATGAAAATAATTTTTCATTATAATAATTTCTTTAATAATAATTTCTTTAATAACAAACTTCTTTATTTGAATCAGCAATTGACATTTAGGGTTTGGCGATTACCGAATAAAATGCGATATGATGAAAAGCTAGTGTCCTTAATCTGTTACTTGTCTAAAATTCATTCTTATTCATTACAGAATACAGCACGTGATCAGCGTGCCCTGTTCGATAAGTACCAATCAACCGTGAAACAACCTAGACTCAAACTCATCCAGCAATCCTCCCTTCACACGTACACAAACCAACCACAAAAAGCTCGCACAACACTTACACCAACCACAAACCATCACTCACTGCAAACTAAACGCTAATCTCCAGACGTCTCGAGCCGCCCTCCTCCACTCGCTAATTAAAACCGAGCACACGCGAGGCTCCTTGATCCACGACATCGGCACTATACCAGAGAACGAAATAGGGCAAAATAGGCGCAGTACACACACGCTGCGGCGAAGGAGGACGGGGATCGAGCTATCGCGAAACGTGCAACGCTGATTGGGCGTGCGCGTGCTAGCGAGCTGTCTGGGCTTACCGAGCGCTTATTCTCCGCGTTCGTTTATCAAGCCGCGAGTTTGTACGCGCGTGTACGCGGGGTGGTGGTATCGTACTGTTTAATTTGGGAAATCAAGGTGGGAGTTGGCGTTTTGTTTTTGTATTAGGGGGGCGTTGGATTGGTATTTTACTTAGACGATAGGCTGGAATGCAGAGGAACTATGGCTGAGTGTGCCTTTAATTAGGCTGTGATGGTATATAACTGTGTTATTGGAAAAAATCAAGAATTCTGTAGAATGATTTAATGAATTTTTTATAAAATAATTATATGAAAAGAAAGCAATCGATTGAAATAATTGTACAGTTCAAAATTAATAGTACAGGAATACGTAAAGCTTTATAAAGTTGAAGAAAATATCTTTATTTTATTTTTCATAACAGATTTTATACCGTAGATTTTATATAAAATTTTACAAAGCTTTAAGATTATCTTCCTATAATTTTGATTAATTTTGCAAATATCTCAGACAACCATTTGAATAGCTTTAGTTTAAATCATCAAATTTTAGAACTACTTTATTCTAATGCAATAAAATACCAGTTTTGATGAAGGATTGTCGTCAAAATGAGGCAGGAGGAGCATCTAGAAATTCACCGCGTTTCGCTGAAGACGCCAGCACTAGGGTTAATCACGAACGATAAATACAGATGGATGCAGCACTGCACTCGGTGGTGGCGGTGGCTGTACGGCTTCTTGCTTCCTATATATAGTGAACCCACAATCTTGAGTCCGTGTGTATACGCCTCCTTTTTGCGTTGTCTGCGCCCTAATGATTTATTTCGCTAATTAGGGATTAGGGATTACGACGGCCAACTATGTATCATACCGCTGACGTCATTTGCATCTGAGGTTTATGATGTTTTGCTTTATTTTCGTCGTATCGTTTTCATTGATATTTGGTTTTATTCTTGTTTAATAATTGCGCATTTTACTGATTTAACTAAAAAAAAAAAAAAAATTACTGTATCATTTAAAAAAATATGTTTATTAAATATGTTAATTGTTTTTTAAAATAATTTAAAGTCTAATAGTACAAGTATTGGTCTTAGTTCTAACAAATACTTTACAATAAAAAATAACTAATATGTGATTTCAATTATAATTTTTTATGTTGATTCAAGCTAAAGCTCGTTGGAATAAACAGTTAATACATCAATCTTTTATACGTATAACATTTTCATTCTGTGTTTTATGTGCCGTTATTATTAACTTAATCAACGAGTATTGTAATGTATTATTTTTAATACTTGTATAAGCGGTTAGTTAGTTTCCTAAATTAAATGTAAACATATTAATTTTAATTACTCAATGTTACTGCTATCAAAACAAACACAGAATTTCAATCTTAAGACATTTTCTGTGATATTTTATCAAACTTTATAAATAGACTTTCATTTCCACCCTGAAAAAGAATAAAAAGCCGCTTAATTACTTAAGATATAAATTAAATCATTTCGTATTTTAATTAATTAATCAAGCACGATGCACTCTACCTCTTCTTAGACTAAACTTTTTAACAAAAAAGCTTTGAAAGCATTTCCCCGCATCGTATTCAGCGACTGACCAACGCGTCACAGTTCGCATTGCGAAAGAAAAATCAAATAAGCAGCTCGGCAAGCGCGCGGCGAAGAAGTGAGAAATTTTATGCCCCGAGAATTCACCTCCACTTAAAATAAGAAAAACCGGAAAACGCACGATGCAGCGATTTTTATTCTGCGACGTAAAACAAGTCGACGTACAGTTTGCCCAGAAAGAGAGTCGCCCACGCGGTTACTTATTGCGCGAGTCTCTCTCTCTCTCTCTCTCTCTCTCTCTCTCTCTCTCTCTCTCTCTCTCTTTCTCTCTCTCTCGTCCGTAATGTTGCGTTACGTTCGTCCATGTTATTTTTGCTGGCTATGAAAGAGAGAGAGAGAGAGAGAGAGAGAGAGAGAGAGAGAGAGAGAGAGAGTCGGGACGAGCGTTGTATAAAAGAACTGGAGAGCCAGGCAAATAGAGGATAAAGGACAGGGCGAGCGCAAGGCGAATAAATTTGCTTTTACCGAGGCGGGAAAATACGCCGACGTTGAATTGAGACGTTAAACGGCCCCGGGAAAAGTTCGAGACGAGGTAAGGACGGAGGATTCCAGGACTTTGGCGAGAGTTTGCAAATGAGGAAGAATAGCGGGGTTTTGTGTAGGGATTTTTGTTTGCACGAGAGAAGAAGCTGTTTTGGAATCTACGATAATGTTGCTGGAATGCTGTGTTTTAATTATTAGCTTGCGAACGTAAGCTGGCTTGCTTGGAAAGGTTGGAAGAGCTTAATTGCTACCAAAACAAAGTAATGGTCATTAACGTTGCATACTTCCACGTATGGTGTAAAGTACCTTAGAATCTGGAAAAGCACTCACGTACTTCTAAAAAGTTTGACTATGCAAGAAGCATACACTTTTATTGTATAATTTTGCTGGGGTAACGTTTATTTAAAATATTAAGCATTTACGCTTACAAAGACAATGCAAAGATCTTATGCTAACGTGTTACAGTAAGATATTATCAAGTATGGATCAAAAATTTTAATAGAACTTTTGGAGGTATTTTCTGACACGAATGATAGAGAAATGTTTCTAATCTGATCGCTTTGTTTTTTATAAGTGGATTATTCTAATCACTTAAAATTCAGCTTATCGACTCCGAAATTTTCAAGTAATTAAAACAAACTACTTCTTTATCAATATTTAATCATCAAATTGGAATAGATATTCAATTTATTACGAGACTGTATACATTTATCAAAAATATTGTAAATTTGTTGATAAAAGATTCATGATTTACTTTATCTATCAATCTATTCATAAGTACTTTTCATATTTATTTGATAGTAATTTTGAAAAAAAGACAATTTGTCTTATTTTTGCATAAGAAATTGCATAAACAATTTTATTATATTTTAACTATTAACAAACTTGTTTATGATGAAAAAAAAAAAATGAAGTTATATAAAATATCTATGGCTGAACTTTGTTGCCAAATAACTTGGCTTCTACTTGCTACTTCTAATTCGATCTCGTTGATTATGTGTATTGCTAATAATTGATGTTTATTTATCGTAATCATAAAATCATGAGCAGGTGCTTGTACCGCAAATAATGCGATAGTTTAATTTAAAAATGTTAATTACTGGCCACTTTATGTTACTTACTCCCCTATAAATAGTTGAGACACAATGAAATTGCTATTGTTCACTGTCAAAACATTATGAATTAGCCTTCAATTAAAAATATTGTAAAAATTATTAATATACTTTTTGTAATAAAATAAGATGATTTATCTGTTTTTAAAGATAAAGTAGCTGTTTCATTATACGTATTCACAAAGTGGATCATTTGGAATTCAAAATAGACATTAAATTAATTTGGTTAGGCTATTATTGATAAACTAATTTATCTTTTATTAATTTCTAAAGCTGGCGAGTAAATAATAAATTCATTTCTGCAGAAACTTTAATTCTTTATGAAAGGACCATTTTAGATTATCTTCAAATAATATTAATGTTTCTATGCTAGTTAGTAGCGTTGAACTATTTGAAAATTTAATACGAATCAATGTAGCTTTAAATTATAAATTGCAAATCTTTAGAAGAATATATTGCTTACAGTATTTCTACGAATGGTGAACCTATGAGATCAAAATAGAAAAATTGTTCTACATTATTTTGCGCCAGAAGACACTTTTATAATTTTTATAAAGTGCCGTGATCTGGAAACCAGAACTTTTTACTTCCATTGTTGACTAATTCATATCGGGTTTTTTTGCAGTTTAACCTTCAAATAACCTTGAATCTGATGTGACAGAGGTTGACCGATCCGACCTCGGATCCGAAATCAGCGCCTCCAAAAAACTATATATGTGTTTTTCTGTTATTTTATAGGGTTTTTACGGTTTGACCTTCAACTGACCTTGAATCTGATGTGATGGAGATCAACCGATTTCGGATACGAAATCAGCAGTAAAGTTTTCATTTTTTTAAGGGGTGCTTGGGGTGAATATGGGGGACGAGGGTGGATTTGAGGATAGAATTGACTTCTTATTGTTAGTAGATACTGTAG
>UELX01005833.1:0-12504 GCA_900480035.1 Eupelmus urozonus | reverse complement strand
TTAATAATAAGAGAAAAATATAATAGCGTAGTACATTGTGAGCGGATTCGGGATTGTTGGCGGAAATACCCATCCGTTGGCAAAAGCACCGCGTCACACATGATATGTTATTATCATTGAAATGTTCATTTTATTTCATAATTTTAATTGTATTTGAGATATGTATTTATATGTAATTAATAGTTCAATAAAATAATTTTTTACGTAAATAAACTTATTGATATGTTTACTATAGTTTACGCTATAGCGTAACGTCATAGTCAGTACGTGTATAGCATCCGATTGTAACGCTTGATTATCGAATTCAGCCTTTTATATTTAATCATAGATACGTAATAAAAAAGCGTTTTGATTACTATATTTATCAATAAGAAAAACGAATTTTTAAATATCGATTTTATACATTTGTACTCAGAAAGATTTCGAGATGACCGAAAAAGACTTAAGAAGAATAGCGACGAGAAAAATGTTTCGCGATAAGAGGTTGCAAAAAAAAAAAGAAATTCTGTTTTGATTATATTTTTCAAAGCGAAAGCCCGAGATTTTTGGCAGTATGCTTTCGTGAAGCTGTAATTCACATGGGAGAAGATTGTTACATGTTATAGATTTTGTTTTTACATATCGAACAAAAGTCATGGTGTTATACGCTTGTATAATGAAGAATCAAAATATATATATTTAATGAAACAGGTACTAATAAACATTAACAGTTCATCAGAATTAGTAGTAGGAACTATTGAGGACGACATAAGTTCAGTCAGAAGCACAAGAGTTGAAAAATGGTACAAGAATCAATCATCCTTGTACCGAACACTTTGGCCCAAACAAAAGAACCTCATTCATGCCCCATTTGTATTGCTTCAAGAAAGACTGAATGAACTTCTGAGACTTAGACCATTTTGTATCTGCGAACAAGAAGTCCAAGCTACATGGAATGATATAGTTTTGCATAATGCAAATGACTTATGGAAGAAAACCAGTAACATTTTATATTTAATTAACCACAAATAATTTTAGTAATAATTATCTTAACGATATTTAAAAGTTTAAATAATAACTTAAAGTATTTTTTCTTAGTAACGTCTAATGACTATGATGTTTTCTAATATTTTATAGTAAATAAATAAATAATTTACCTTTCAACTCATTATTATCCACTTTAAAATATAAATTGAAGTTTTTTTATCTGCATCCAAGTCCAGAGTCAAATTGTGCATTTTCTGTAAAATAAGTACAAATTCCATAATTAAAAACTGAATAAATGAAATGAAATTAGAGAAAAGAAAAGTTATTATATATATAAATTGCTCGTACTATTTGAAGGATTTTTGCGGTTTTTTCCGAAAATGCAAAATGATACTACAATTCTTTGTAAACAGCAGCAAATGTTTATTCACGGATTAGGATTCAGTTCTGCTGTTCACAGAAGATGATCAAGACCATCCTCGCACAAGATCATCCACAATGCCAAAATGACAATATATATACCATTTTTTTTTAACTTCTTTTTACGCTCAATTACAAGCCGAATTAATCATTCTTGTTGAATACAATAATTACAGCTTTTGAATAACTGGATTTAAAATTAAAGAAGAATGCCCACGATACATCGACGATAATCCTTGACTGCGCAACCTCTCTAACCCAGCTCATCATAAAGAGCATGAAAAAACATGAATTTTAAAAAAAAATTTAGCCCTCTCAAGTAGTACGAAAGTTGTTAAAAAAGCCTTTAAAGTTTTTATGTCTGACCAGACCCGGAAGTGATCTACTGTAAAATAAATTTTTAAGAAATAATAATTAACAAAAGGGCTCCCAAAAGCAATAAGTTTTAATCGATTCTTATAAATAGAAGCCGGCTTCAGGCAAAAGCTGGTGTCGGAGCAACCGTACAAATGGGTTGAAATCGCCAATTTTCCGGAAAACAGATATAATAATAATAAAAATAATATCTTACAAAACCAGTTGCAAATGCGGCACCCTGTTAAAACAAATTTTGTTGGATTTATAAAAATAGCAGACGTCTACTGGCAAAAGCTAGCCGCGGAAAACCCGTACAAAGGGGTTTGAAATAGCCAATTTTTTTTAGGGGGATGATTGTAATGATCGAAATAATATTTATTGAAAATAATAGGGGTGGTGGCTCCCGGTTTTAACAAGATTTATTTGGTTTTCATAAATAAAACACTTCTTCACGCAGAAGCTGGTGATGGGGAAACCGTACAAAGGGGTTGAAATCGCCAATTTTCCAGGAAACAGATATAATAATAATAAAAATAATACTTTAAAAAACTACTTTCCAAAAGTGGCTGTATGTTATAACAAGTTTTGTTGGACTTTTGTAAGTAGGAAGCGACTTCTGTAGGTGAAAGCTTGTAGAAGGCAACTAGTTTTTCAAAATATCATTTTTATTATTATTATATCTGTTTCCCAGAAAATTGGCAATTTCAACCCCTTTGTACGGTTTTCCCGCCACCATCTTTTGCCCGAAGAAGTGTTTCTTCATTTATGGAAACCAAATAAAACTATTATTATATCTGTTTTCCGGAAATTTGGCGATTTCAACCCAACGTAGCTCGTCATCGTGCTGCCTTCAACGATGAATAAATTAGATTATCAGAACATCCTGTAGGCAATACAAGGGGACCTAGACGTTAACAAGTCCTTGAAGGATCATTGAGCTCGCAAGACTGACTTTCACGTTTGAAGTAGGTGTAAGCCCAAAATTTTGTCAATATCACCTGAATATTTGCAATGGCCAAAGGGAAGTTACAGTGTCAGCGGAGTGCAACGGAGTCGCGCCATTCGTGGTAAGATAATATCCTTTGGCAATGGACATGTACAGACTATGAGTGTGCACTCCAATTGTTGACTATGGTTTCTTGCGTAAAGACTGATCAATAGATGAACCACCGATCGCAGTAAATTCTGCCGTTACCAGGCAGAAACTTACAAGTCCGGAGATTCTCATGGAGTGTTTAGTGGTTTGGTAACACAAACGTGAATCGGACAATGCAAACTTATTCTACCTGTCGTAATTGAATCATTAGCGCTTAAGTATCTAACGCTATTAGAAACATATTTTTATTTCTATAGAGGATTTTTTTAGAAAATTATTAATCTGATCAGACAAAGTTACGTGATCAGGCCAAGGAAAGTGTTCCAGTAGGCATTATCTGCATGGAATATATATAGATAGATCCTTAGATCGGCAACAACGGTGTTTTCAAGCACTGGTTTGTGTGATTTATTTAGCTCAAGTAATCTTTCTATGACTCACGTGCTTCAAGATGAAAAAATTATTTCAGATTAGTTTTACACTAAGTTTCCATGCAATTATTCAGTACAAGTACTTACTAATCACCGCCAAGTTCTACTTCGCATACTGATCGAACCCAGTCAAGCTATCGTTTTCGTGTTCAAACATTTTATTTCAGGTATCCCTAACATTTTATTGTCAAGAATAAACTGTTTTTTATACGAATAAGATTGAATTTACATCTGAAAGCCACACACTGCCGTTTATACTCTTTTAACATCATGAAAGTCATTTCTGAATCACTGTTTTTGAAAACCATCTGTTTTAACGAATCGTGACTCCAAAAGATACATTATTCACCGCAGTCTCGATTTGGTCGCGCTTCAAAAAGCACTTTGCATAATTGATTAAGCACGCATCATCGCAAACTCCCACACAAAGCGAGTCCATCTACCTTTGAAGCTAGCTCAGCGCGATATTTTTGTCGAGTTGGTTTTAGTCGGGCGCCTTTGTTGCTAAGCTGCGTCGCGACGTTTTTTTATCCTTCCCTTGGTCGCTCCTATATGCTCGCTTTCTTCCTCTTTTTATGCACTCGCGCTTTCGAGCTGTACGCCAATAAAAAGAAAGCGGCATCTGCGAGAAATCGGACGGAAGAGCGCGCGCACAGCGTGTACATTCCACGAGTGAAATCCGGCGCACGCGGACTACGATACACTCGGGCGCCCTGAAGATATAAACTCAATCCCCGTGTGGCGTGCTACTGCTGCAGAGGTGGCAGCCACATGAAAACGGGTCTTAGCGCTGCACGCACGGAGTTGGGAGTGAGAGAAAAGGGTGGAGAAAAGGAAGATCGATGAGACGAGGGGGCGGGAAATCGGGAGAGAGCTGGAATAAGCAATGTGTGCCGAGACGAGCGATTTTTTTAGCGAAGATTTGGGAACTTATAGAGTTGGTGTGCATACAAATTATTTTTTAAATTTATTGAAGAACTAAATGTGGGAGACGGAAGTAGTATTTTGGTGGATAACTGTGCGCATTATATAGAATTTTTTTAATGTTTCGGTCGATTTTAATGCGTGCGTTTGAAATTTTAATATCGATTTCTTGTTTCAGTATTTACTTTAGATCTTTTTCTAATTTTAAAAATAAATTAATATTTAATGATATGTTAATTTTTATCTGTGAGAAACTGTATGATTTTGTTTATTTTCGCTATATTTTTTAAGTGCGTGTTTATGGAATAGATGTAGTAGCAATCAAAAGTTTTATGACGTTTAATGATTATATACTACTAATATACAATTTATTACATTACCCTTAAAATTAACATATTGAACTATTTTGTTTGCCTGTTTTATCCCACGAAAATAAAGTTATGGCATTTTAGCATTACAGCGATGCATATATTCAGCCAGGTGCAGTAAACATAAAGTGTTCCCGTATGAGAACTAAGGCTTTCGCGTACCGTATATTAGGATTTCTTTGATACGAAAAAATCCGATATGCCATCGGCGTCAAATGAAACAAAAAAAAAAAAAAAATTGAATCCAATATAGAGCAATTTTACGCTCAAATAAAGCGGATCCTTTGTGTTGCAGTAGCAATAAATATCACCCACTAGAGCGCAACGCTAATATATATACATTGTATCTATGTACAGTGCTCTTTCTCTCAGTAACGTGGATGTCCCATCCTACATTATTGAGAATCCAGGACCGAAGTAATTTTTTGAAGCTGGCGCGCCAACGAATAGCTGTATGGCTGAAAGAAATGTTGGCGAGAGACACACAGCAAAGAGATAGTGAAAAATCAGAAAATATCAAAGTGCTGCCATTTATTTATCTTTTCTTTTGATAAAAGCAAAAAATGATATTTAAAAAATATAAGAGCAGCAGATAGACACTGAAGAATTAAAGTAGTTTTTTTGGGTATTGTACATTTTTTTTTTAATTTTTGTAATAAACTAACGTATTTATTATTGTTTAATTTATCGATGTTCTAATTTCTTTTTTACATAATCATCATAATTACCGTCTTGGTCAATATTTGTTATTTGTTTATTTACTTGGTAAAGTTATAATTGTCTGGCTGAATGAAGTTATTATATATATGTAAAATATATAAAATATGCATATACTTTTCGAAAATAATACAAATGTGAAATATACAAGTATAAATTTGTAGAAATAAAAAATTTATATAACAATAAATTAGTAATATACATAAATTATATTTTTGTATAGAAAAGCAAGAAGTTTTTAATTAATTTTCAATGAAGTTGAATTAATAAATTTAATTATCTACATTTAATTGAAATGTTCTACCAGTATTTTTAATAAATGAACATTGGAGAAGCTATTTTATAGATTAATACATCTAGATAAAAAAATTCAAACTTAATGAAGATTTATAAAGGAGTAGAATAAAAAGTAAAAAAATCTAGTATCGCACATCAAATTATTAATAATTCATTTGTTTGATATTAATGTTATAAAAATACAAGTAATTTTTTAAAAGAATAAAGTCATTATTTAATCTTAAGTCTTATATGAAGATTGATAAAATGACGATTAAATCTATGGAAAGTAAACCAAATTTATAGAATTAAAATTTAAGAAATTCTAGATTAACTTTTTCAAGCATTTGTTTATCAATTATAATTAAGATGTCCACCAGGTGACACTAAGTACAAGAATATAATACAAAAATTCTTAGAGGATCGTTTCGTCTTACCACGTCTGTCACTTATCTACTTACTAAATCCAAAATGCGAAAAAAAAGCAAACGTCAATCTCGCGTTAATCTTTTAATTAAATTTCGGTGTCTAGCCCTACACAGATCACAGATCAAGCCTCCAAGACGAACGCAGACTTCTCGCCGAAAGTCACAAAAAGAAAGGGCCCCGAGAAGCAGCCACTCTGCGAACGAACAAGGCAAATGAGAAGCCGGCGTATACGACTTGACCCGAGTGCGCGGAGCTTCGCGTGCGGCGGTTGAACGCCACTCCAGAGAGTCGCGCACTACACTCTCAGGGCAAAGCGAGAGAAAGACGAAGAGCTGTATAGGACTCTACAGAGGGCGAGAGGGCGAACACGAGAGGGAGAACGAGCGCCTGTACCGGGGAGAGCGCTCTTCGCCGGATTTCCGATGGGGGTTAGGGGGGGGGGGAGGTGTTCTTGACACAAAGGTTCGACGGCTAGCGAGTTCGATCGATGGGCCTCGAGCGACACGTCGATGGCTGTGCAGCGCAGCGCGCCAGCGTGAAACATCTCTCCGATAGTTTAACCGTTTACTGCACTCCCGATATATATATGTATCCGCCCTGCGGAGTAACCGTTGTGCGGTCGCGTAAGCCGCTGTTTAACCTCCGGCGACGAGGGTCTCAGGAGAGGGATGCAGCGGAGATTGCAAGAGCGTAGCGCTGCGTAGAGTAAGTATGTGTGGGTGAAGGGCCGAGGGGCGGTGTATTTCGACGGCTGACCGAGCGATTGATCGCGCGGATTTTCGCCTCGATCGCGTGTCATTGTGAAGATGGAGGAGGAGCGGGAGCGGGGTAACGCTGCGGTCTTGTTTTAATGGGATTGGGGGAGTTTGGAAGCGTGCATTGGGGTTGGTTGGGGGTGGTTCAGGGGGTTGAGGAAGTCATCGGTTGGCGCTTGGAATGTGGTTGTTAAAGAGGCGATCGTTTGAATGGAGATTTTAAATTCAGTGAAAGCGAGTGATTGAATGTGTTGAGTTTACTGGTTGGACGTTAAAAAGATTATGAAGGTCATAAATAAATCTTTTTGGCAACTACAGTTTTATTTAAGAGATGATTGTGTTGATAATGATTAAATTCAAATTTTATAGTAGCACTAATATAATTGCTAAAAATTAGCTGAGGTTTTCATATTTTTAGAGGTCAAGTTAAAATATATATCATTATTCAATGAATAAAATCAACAATAAGTACACTTAATCTATTTCACACTTCAAGTCCATAAATCTCTTAACACGTCGACTAAGTCAGTTGAAACTTTAAATAATCGTATCCAAAACTCCATTCTACTCCCTCGGCGTTGTTCCAATCTATATCATTCCATGGCCTCTGTATATCGATTGTTCACTCCGTAAATACTTTGGAGCGCGCGGCTCACTGCGGCCTTGCATACTTGCAATAGTTATGGCTTCTGGCAGTGCCACCCGCTGCGATTGCACTTTGGCTAGCTCTTGTCAAAGGGGCGCCGATTGCGGCTGCTCTTTATTTTACTTTTCGTTTGTCTTGAGCCTGTTTCGCGCGCCACGAGAACTGTAATCAGCGAAGTTGTAATCGAGGCTTTTGTGCCGGCGCCTCGAGATGTGTTTGCTCTCTTTGACTGTGCAGCATCCGCCCCGGCTTTTTGCAGCGCAAACGCAAATGATTTTCTTAATACCGGGGAGCTCTGTTTTCGAAACAAGCGAGGGCTGAGAGTGTTTTTTGGTTTGAATTTGAAATTTGAAGAGAGCTCGAAACTTTCTGCTTGTCTTTGAGTCTCATTTTGTTTCTACACTTTCAAATGGACGAATTTGAACAAAACACACTGAGCTGATTTTAGTTTGGTAACAAACAAATTTATTCATCTTTATCTTGTATTTTAAAGAAGTTTTTATTTCACTATAATAAGTAACTATTTAAAAAGAATAATTTGGCAATTTTTAAATTTTGCATATTTCATTTTGTAAAACATACCAGTTTTGGATGTTTAATTTCGATAGCTGTATGTACAAAAGATTTATTGTAGAATTTTTCTAATTAATTTGAAATTGTGTAGACTAAAAAAAACATCGGACCATGATAAACGAAAGATTTTAACTCGTTACGAAATTGAGTTTGCAGCTGTGGAGGGCAATAACTCCCTAGTGAAATCAGAAAATTTATCGATTCCCCGAGGCACATTGGTCGAATTTGTTTAATGTTTTCATGTATAAAATGTAAAATACACGTAATGGCGACTTCAGCTGGTTTAAAAACTTCGCGTGAAAAAATAATTTTGCGCGTTGTCCTCTTGACCGTTTTATTTCGTTGAAAATTTATATTCCCCGTAATTTTTTGACTAATCATTCGTCGAACTTATTAGCCATCATAAATCATTCAGATTAAATTAAAATAAAAAGTTGTGAAAATAAATTTAATAAAGTATATTAATAATACATGTTAACAAGACAAAAATTTGTATTTTAATCTTTTTAAGCAATTTCTGTTTTATTTTTGCTATAGATAATTTTTATGTATTATCAAATTTTTTTTTAGTTCATTATTTTTTGATGAATTGATTGATGTATCGTAATATTTTAATATCACATAATTTTTTAAGTAAATAAACAAATGCTTCAAAAGTATACGTACGTGAATATAATGCGTAAGAAATAAAACCGCTGTAATGCACGCATTTGCTGTCCATTTTAAAACGTCGTTACTCATAAAATTTTACTGCCTTACGTATATATTTGAGCGAAATAAAAAAAGCAAATAAGCGCGCATCTTTCTAGCACGGCAAAACACCAACACGTTATCGGACAGTAATAATGCAAGCGATATTTCCTACCAGTGGCAGCTCGTAAAATGCTAGTACTTTCGTATCTCTATCATAATAATTCTCGCTTTATGTGATTTATAACAACAATTTGTTTTGTTTTTTTATATTTTGTAGATTTTTGTATGTATAGATTATAAATCATATTTACAATTATTTAAATGCAATAATCGATCCTATATTTTATATGAAATAAATTCGATATCTGTTACTACTGATTTTGATTGGTGTTTTACGTTATATCGTCAATTTGTTTAAAACAAATTATCAGTTCGTGTAATATTGACTCCATAATTTATTGAACTATTCAAATTTACTGATGCTTACACTGCTGCACTCGAGAATTATTTATTACATCGACCTTTCAGCTTATTTCCGTAACAATGAAAAAAATATTACTGGCATCCATCTATTGAAAATCCACATCTAGCTTCAACTAAAGCCACTTCGCTCAAGTTACGCGCATTTTTCATTTTATCGTCCGGCCAAATATTCTGCTACAATCCCCGCATCATCAGCTCCAATATATTTGAAATTTTCCTTATTCCCCCCTGTTCTGCCTCCACCCCACGCGCAAAGCCGTACCTTAATAAAATCAGAAATTCCGCAGCCACTCTCAAACAGAGCTCCGCAATCCAGCCACCCACACATACGCGCCTCAGCTCAGATTTATCTCGCGAGACGTCAATCCGGACGAAACATTCGATGCATCCACCGTCCTCTCTCTCTCTCTCTCTCTCTCTCTATTTTAAATTTATTTCATTGCAAAGGCAAAGATAGAGAAAGAGAGAGTGGGGGAAAGAGATGCACAGGTTGCGCATGATGACGATGGAGGGTGGGAATTCCGACGTCACGTCTGGCGTGCTCACGGAGATGCAAAAATACAAAAGAGCGAAGGAAGAAGCTTTTCCCGTTTTCTTTCTCTCTCATTCTCTCTCCTTTTCTTTCTTTCTCTCTCCATCTATCTATCTCAATCCCTTCCTTCTTTGCGGCTCACTCTTTATCCGTGACGGAGCAGCTGAACGCAACGACGTCACGGCCTTTGATACGCGCAAGTTCTCTTCTAGCTGCGTGCGAGTCTAAGTAAAAGCAGCTCTTTGAAGTATGGAGAACCTAATAGAAATGTGACACGCTCAAGAGAAAGAGAGACAGTGGAGTAAATATATTAGAGATTTTTTTTGCATTCGCTTCATGAATGTTGCTTTAACTGTACAGAGATCGATTTTAAATTTTTTGGTACAGCAAAAGCGAAATGAAAATTGTGCTTCGAAGTTATTGAATCTCTAGTGGGAAATTGTTCTCGAAACAATATCAAGGATCAAAGGTGAGTTAAAAAATATTAGAATTATTAAAGTTAATTTTATTATAGCATATGCAGTAACGTATGTACGTTTATATATTTATTTATTTTTTTTTGTTATTTTAAAGTTTAAATTGGTTTTCAACTTGTTGATTTACCTTGTAAATTTGAAATTACTAAATTCTGAAGTGGAATTTCGGAATTTTCATTTCGTGAAAATTGAACTCGGTCCAATTTTGTTATTTTGTATTCACTGCAGCTTCATCAAATACTCGTGGATTTAGATTTCGTCATGTTACTAAAAATGCTTAATTTTTTTTAATTTTAAATTTAGAATTTTGTTTATATAATTTTAAAAATTTTCATTAATTTAAACAAAATTTAATAATTAAATCAACGTAAAATATTGCATTATCTAAAATTTACATTTTAAAACACCAAAAATCTTTCAAAAAAGATCCGCAAATCATGATAAAAAAAAATATTGCATTCGCTATTCAAATTAACAACAGGTTTCCCGCTGTCATACGCTCGGCTTGTCATTTAAACCGAAATAACTTTTCATCCGAGAGAATATTTGAAACATAAAAACAAATACAGATGCGAACTTTTACAAGCACGTACGATACGTAAACAGCACGCTTTCCAGCGATTTCCGCTCGAAGCTAAACTATTGCTTCCCCGCCTGCGTGTACTCGGCGACATTCACGTTTACGCCCTTTCCCTGTACACACGGGCTTTTATTTTACGAAAAATCAGCATTTCACCGGGGCCACCGAAATCCGAGCCGCTCGCTCAAAAAAGCTCATTAAAACTTAACGTTTCGAAACTTCGCCGGCTTATCTCCCCCGACGAATCGAAACCCGTCAAGAAACGAGGAAGCTCGCCCGTCGCAAGAAAAAGCGGAAGCTCGCGGCAATAAACATGACGGCGAAAGGATTAGAGTTTACGGCCTCGTTTTCCGCGTTATCTCGTAATTATTCGACAAAGCCCAGGCCTGCTCCCCCTCCCCCCAGCCCTCGGCGCGAGCCATAAGCTCCGAACTTTCTAATCGCTGTATACGCAAAATGAAGTTCCCTCAAGTCCCTCTAATTCTAAGTCGTCGGGGCGATAAATACCGAAGTTGCACAATTCCCCGGCCCAGCTTTCTCTCTCTCTCTCCCTCGCAAGCTTCTGCTCTCTGCTCGAGAGTCCGCAGAGTAGAGGAAAGCGCTCGGCTAACGAGATTGTAATGTTGACGAAGTAACCTCGGCGCCACTTGTCCGCCGCCGTCGTCGCCGCGGATTCGGTTATACCGTCGCGAGGAGCAGCGAGACGGGCATTTTATCGTTCCTTGGACCCATCGCCTTAATGGGTGGGACATTTTTCACGGGCAGCGAGCCTTGAGCCAAATGTAAGACCGAGCGAGCGCTTTTTTTGCGTGTGCTCCGGGGACGATCGATCCTTGGGCTCTTGCAAGATTAAGTCGTTAGTTTGACTTTGTTGTTGCTGGATTCAACGGTGATTTTATTCTCTGGGGACCGGGGAGCTTCGACTCGCCGAGGACTGGCCTCTCGACTTTTCGCTTTAATGGGATGAAATTCGGGTAATTGTTTTGTAAGGGCGATTTGGGTTAATTGGATAATTGACTTTGTTGCTTGTTATAGGGATTAAAATTAAAGATTGACTGTAAATTTTTATAAACTGTAATGATGATTCGTTTTCGTTTGAAGAGAATTATTTCGCATTAAGTTTTATTTAATTAATTAATCAAAATTTAACGATTTTCAAATTAAAGGTCCGAACCAATTGTATGTCAGTTGAGTATTTAATTATCTTCTTGCTGTAATTAGTAGATTTTATACTTAAATTATTTGAATTAATCTTTAATAATTTAATCAATTTTTCTGATGTTATTATAAAAACGGTAAATGAAGATTTACTTATAAATATTATTTTCTTTTATTGATATAGTAAAAGGTAAAGCTAGGGCAATTAAAAAAAGTAAAATAGTTGTATTGTATATATACGTTTAAGATTAATTTTTTCTACAGTGCAATCAACGGGTTATTCAATTACGCGAGCGCTGTCAGCGACATTTTTCATAGACATAGGTTACTACTTGGTGCAGCATGCGCACACGTGTATTTACGAGTACAAAGTCGTGTTTTGTTGCACGATATGGATCTCGTTTAAGTTGACTGTATACAGCGCACGGCGATGAAGACCAGGTGTGTTATTTGCGGAAAGGTACTTAAACTTTATGGGATGTGGTTTTGGGCTTTGCGGACAAAATATATATACGTGACGAAATGTCGGAATTTATGAAACGAAAAGTTAAGGTAAATCGGGGGAAGACGCCAGCTCGGGGAAGACGCCACTTGGCTATATTTTCTATGCTTGCATAGAAACGG